>JAQQSY010000856.1:0-14794 GCA_028646535.1 Procyon lotor | reverse complement strand
TAGGGCAGGAGGGCAGAATAGCCCTGTGCCTCCAGATAGCAGGGTCCCGGAGAGGGGCTGCCTGTCCCATGAAACCCTGATGACATTTCTTAGGTTTCACTGTAGGCAGAGGCAGCCGCCTGACCCCAGGGCTGCTGGGAGGGAGCTGATGTGCACACAAGGCAGAAAGTCAGATCAGAAGGGGTTTTGGGGATTTAGAGGGTGGGGGGGGCTGTAGGGAATGCGCATTTTAACAACCAAGTGGTGTGCTCATGTGAATATATGTCAACCCTGCATCTCCCATCATTCTCCTGTTTCAGTCTCTCAGTGCCTAATATTTATATAATTTGTGTCAAAAACCAGAGACAAGGAATCACATTTACGTATGTACATTATTACTTCGCAGTATGATCTTTTATGGCAGGCAGAGTTATGATGCCCCAAGGACGTCCACATCCGAGGCTTTGGAATTGGTGAATATGTTACCCTAGACAACCAAAGGAACTTTGCAGATGTAGTTTAGGTAAGGATTTTGAGATGGGAGATCATCCTGGCTTATCTGGGTGGATCCAGTGTAATCACAGGGGTCCTCATAAGAGGGAGGCAGGAGGGCCAGTCAGAGAGGATGTGACAACAGAAGCAGAGGTCAAAGTCAGAGATTTGAAGATGCTCCATGCCTGGCTTTGAAGATGGAGGGAGGGACTACGAGCCAAGGAATACAGGTGGCATCTAGAAATTGAAGAAGGCAAAAAAGACAAAAAACAAAATAACAACCACAAAAATCTCCTCTAGAGCCTCCAGAAAGAACACAGCTCTGTGACATCTTGACCTGAGCCCAGGGAGACCCACTGTAACTTCTGACCTCCGGAACCACAAGCTCATACATCTGTCGTTGTTGTTTTAAACCACTAAGATTGCAGTCATTTGTTACAGCAGGAATAGGAAACTAAAACAATCTTCCACTCAAAATACGTAACATTTTCCATTCCTTTAGCCTCATTTTTAACGACTCCCATGATTTCCTATTATAAAGCTATATCATAATTTATTTACTGATCTCCTATGGCTGGACATTTAGGTTGATTTCAGTTTTTTTTCTTTTTGGCTAGAGTAACCACCACTGCAGTTAATATCCTTGACATACGTCCTTCTGCACTTTTCTGAGATTTCCTTAGGATCGATCTTTAGAAGTGCAGTTCTAGGAAATGTACATTTTAAAGGTTGGTGACACGCATCTGACATTTGATTTTGGGGAATGGAGGCTTCCCATGTCCATTTGTCAGCAGTCAGGTCCTTCGCTTTCATTTAGGAAAGAAGGTCCGTGGAAAGGAAACACCCCTTTATGTTTGGATCAATCCTCTCTTCTTCCTTCGGTTCTCCATCTGCAAAGAGGAGAAAAGGAAGAAGCTAATATAGTGCCAGAGGGCTCTGGTTTACCAACAGCCCGTGCGGAGGGCCAGTCGGGGAGTTCCTCATAGGCAGCGGAAGCCAACAGTTTGCGAGAGTTGAACCCACGAGTCACCCGCACTTAAATATATCAATGGATTCTCTACAATATTTGCTTCTGTGTGGACATGAGTTTGCCCACCAGCACCCGGGGCTGTGTTCCGAGACGCTGTGCCATCTTCTGTGGGCACACGGTGAATACTGAGTTGAGAGAGGTCTGCTGTGAATTCCCAAGAGCATCTGTTATGCATGTTAATCACATCTCTAGACTCTATTATTTGAAAATAAAGACACCACTAGAGTTAATCAGGGATAACAGATTAATATGACAAGGGTATTGCATTGGGAAAAGTGGTAATCAATCCAGAACTTGAATAGTTGGGGGTTTTAATTTGGAAATAAATGCAACAGAGACACCCTCTTAGCTTCGAAAATACTAAGGCTAACTCAGTGATGACCGGAATGCAAAGTAAAAGAGGAGAGGATAAGGCAGAGGGAAGAGAGACACTCCAGAGAGTGGGAGAATGTATGAAGATGGTAATTTGCCAGATCTTAAATATGCTAATAGGACTTACGGTTTCCCAGTGACAGGTCCCGGCCTATTATGACCCTGGTTCCCTGGCCAAGCTCTTCTCCTCTGTTATTATTAATCACCTACATACAATGGAGTTAGCTGCTGTGCATGTTTAAGGAAATCGCCACAGATGAACCCTCAAGGGACTGTTGACCACATACCAGAGAAAGTCTCTATTTATACAAGCCAAACATCTGGAAAGAAGTCAAATCTGGAGATTTACCTTCACGTTGTGAAATACAAAGTTACTTTGGAATACCTAAATTTTGAATTTTTCCATTTTCTTCTGCCTATTTGGGTGATTTGCGCTCAGTAGAGGAACCATCCTTTTGCTTACGTCTCCTCCGTGGCCAAGTGGGCCTGGAGGAAGGGAGTGCTAATGCCCGTGCCTGCTGGAACCCCTGTGTAAGGGCCGCTGCAAAACTAGCAGGGACCTTGTAGCTGAAAACAACATACATGTGTTCTTTCACAGTCCTGGAGGCCAGAAGTGCAAAGTCAAGGTGCCCATAGGGTCATGCCCTCTGATGGCTTTAGGAGAGGATCCTTCCTCACCTCTCCCAGGTTTTGGTGGCTCCAGATATTCCTTGGCTTGTGGCCGTGTCCCTCCTACTCTCTGCCTCTGTCCTCACATCCCTCTTTCTCCTCTCCTGGTCTTCTCTTCTGTCTTCCTTTAGGGACACTGTCGTTGAATGAAGACCCCACCCCTGGGGAATCCAGGATGATCTCCTCTCCACAGCCTTAACTTCATTGCACCTGCAAAGATCCCTTTTCCAAATGAGGTCACATCACAGGTAATGAGGATTAGAACGTGGACATGCCTTTTTGAGGGCCATGATCCAACCCCATTGTACTCTGCTGTCCACTGGAGGCGGATGTGGACGGGGTCGATAGTGGCTGCCTGCTTGACTTGCCCAGGGGACTGAATACACAAGTGGACAATGGCCAGACCATATATATATAAATAGAACTCTGACCCACAGCCTCTAGCCACTTGCCCGGGAAATCAACCCATTATCTCCATGACCACCCGAGGAAGCCAGCCTGCTGTCAGTGAGACTTATGGGAAGTCCGACCGCTATCTCTAGGAGTCATCCAGGAAGCTAAGCGATAGTCCTATAATAGCCCCAAATGGCCAGGACTTGATTAATAACTGACAGCTTCCTTAATTTTTGTTCTCACTCTGGCTTCAGACCAGCCAGAGAAACCACACCTGTACCTTTGGCCAATCGCACGGGGTGCCTGCTTCTACCTGGCCCACCTCCAGCGCCCCCGTGCCGACTGCCCCCCATCAGGGCACACCGAAGCCTCCCCTGGTCCCCACCAGGAAGGTGTCCTGCTCCTCTGCCTGCCTCTGGGTCTCTGCCAAAACGTGAGCAGTGGTGACCAACTCCCGTGCTCTAGCAAGTTCTGGATAAATGGTCTGTGCTTTTCGTGTTTGGTTTTCATCTATTTCCACCTGCCCGTCCTGTTCTTCTGACTGTATCAGGCAAGCATTCTCAGTTGGGGGGTATTCTGCCTTCCGCACCTTGGTGGCTATCCCTGCTGCCGAGAAAGAGCCATGTCACATTGGGAGACCAGGGTGGCGGTGGAGGGCGGGACGGGGAGGTGTGATGAGCAAAGGGTACGTGGTAGCAGGGCCGTGAGGGACTAGAAGCACTAGGAACTATGACAGGCTGCCAGGAGGCACCACGGAAAGCATCCGAAACCCCACTCAAAAGCTGCCCTTAGGAAAATGTGACTGCAACCCAAGCATTTTGTAAGTTGTGCTGTTTTTCAGATTCCTTTCTCTCTCTCTGGCCTCTCCCTAGTCAACCCAATGGTGTTGCGTTTGGGATAGCCCATCATTTGCTCTCTCCCACCCTGTAATTATGGAAAATGGGCCGGAAGGCACACAGGAGCAAGACGGATTTTTCAGGCGGCCCTGACTATGTGAAGCTGGGTGCAATAGAAGAATGGGAGGAAAGCCCGAGGGGCTAGCCTGGAGCGCGGCGAATCAGGGATCCGGAGAAAAGAAAACGTGCACCAGTGTGAGCAGGTGTGAGGGGCCACCTGCTTTCATATAAAGAGCGCAGGGCTGCGAGTCAGGTGGTGGGTGGCATGGAACAAGGGGTCGATTTATAGGACGCTTGTAGTTCCCTTCGCTCCATAATTCACATCCCGGTACCAGCCTGACGTTTGCCCAATGAGACAATAATTCTAGGTGTCTGTTCTTTTCACATGAAAAGTCCCCGTTTTTGGGAAAAAAACATCTCAGGGTCAGTGGGACCGTGGGCTCTAATATCCGTGAGGACAGATGGGGGCAGTGGTTCTTGGAGCTCGGCCCCCCTCCGAGCCCTACAAAGGTTTTCCTGAGCCTGGGGCAGCCCAAGGGGACCCGCCAGGCACCAAGATCTCATCCTCATGCCAACCCACACGGCACTCATCACGTGCATCAGTTTTGCGTGTGGGGCGCCCACCTGCATTTCACTTTAAGAAATATTCTTTTGGCTGAACATTTGGAAAACGTTGCAGCTGAGGACTGTGGGGGAGTAAGCTATGCAGCCAGTGCGCGGACCTTCTCTCTTGCCCAGAGCAGTCTTGCCTCGCCGTCTTTGGCCCCACGCCCAGCTCGGTGTCAGGAGGGACGTGACGATGGTACGCCGCTCTCCCCTGGTTTGAGGGGTCTGGAGCCCTCCTCCCTCAGGCTGTGCTCAACCACTGGCTGCTAATGGTGTGAAAACGAGCACACACTTTATTGGAAGTTCTCTAGCATCCCTGGGGAGAAGGCATGATGAATCCCGGCCCTCTGGATGAGAAGCTGGAGATGCACACTATGTAAAGGGACCCTGCATGATGCTGGAGGGGTCCTTCAGAAGGCAGGGTTGGAACTGCAGCCAGTGACACCCAAGCCCGAGGTCACCGAGCTCCCGTGATGCCCTTCGTGTGCAACTGCCTTTGGAATGTCAGTCGCTGCATCCGATTGAGGAGATAGTGGCCACGGACTGACACTTGACCTCCTTATAGTGAGGGTGGGACGGCAGCACAGGAATTCCTGCCCCAGAAGCAAGGAGAATCAAAAGGAAGACCGGGTCTGTACGCCATGCTGGGTCCCCTCTGTTGATGCCGCGCCAGCAGGCACAGGTGCTGACCGTGCAGCCTGAGTGACCGGGGCCGTGACCCTGGGGCAGCCCTGCAGTGCTGAAACAGGCAGGAGCTGGTGGAACCTTCTAGCATTATTGCATCAGGACGGGGGCGGGAATGGAACTCGAAGTCAGGTGGATTTTTCCCCATTGGCTGCTGTAGCAAGTGACCACAAACTTAGTGATTTAAAACAGCACATGTGTATTGTGTTAGAGTTCGCAGGATTACAGGAACCTGCACTGCGTCTCACCGGGCTCCAGTCAAGGTCTCGACAGGGGCTGGTTCCTCCTGGGGGCTCCAGGGGAGAGTCTGTTCATTGGCTCCTCCAGCGCGTTAGACCGCTCGTTCCTTGGCTGCGTCCCTTCTGTTTACATGGCCGGGCCCACGTGCAGAACCCAGGATCATCTCTCCAGCTCAAGATGCGCCATCACATCTGCAGTGTTCTTTTGGCCCATATGGTAACATATGCCCATGTTTGGGGACGGCT
The DNA here is from genome assembly GCA_028646535.1 of Procyon lotor. Classification (NCBI taxonomy): domain Eukaryota; kingdom Metazoa; phylum Chordata; class Mammalia; order Carnivora; family Procyonidae; genus Procyon; species Procyon lotor. The sequence continues at coordinate 9,188 of JAQQSY010000856.1, read as the reverse complement.
GCCTGGACGTCTGGGGGGGCCGCTCGTCAGCTGCTGCACCAGGCAGTTCTCAGACGTGGGGGGCTTCACAGCGGAGCCAGCTCTGACCCGTGACCAAGGCCTCTGATGATACAGTAGGATTTTCAGAGTGTCTTGCTTTGGGAAACCTCCCCTGCTCTGGAACTGGAGCACAGAGAAGAGGGTGCAGAGACCCTGGGCCGGCGATGCGAGATGCTCTCCGCGAGATACGAGATGCTCTCCGCCATGGGCCCTGCCCCCTGGAGACGACATGAATGAGGGTGAAGTCCTGGCTTGTCCCTGACCCTCTACACTTGCAGGGAGGTCCCTGGGCATTGGTTCTCTTGGCTGTGACAGGGGTGTGATTCAAAATGCCAGCACCCGCAAAAGCCTTATTTTAATAACTTTATTTTACTTTGATTGTTCATTCTTTTAAAAAAGCGTACCTATTCTTTCTTGCTAACAGTAAATACAGTACCTGTCAAGGGCAGAATGTTTTGAATAATCCAGAAATCCTTAAATTAATCAGAACCCTGCTGCCCGGTTATCTACGCTCCAAAGGCAGGGCCTCCTTGTTTTCTAGGCAAATACGCACATGTACATACACGCGTAACTGGGACCAACCATTCTCTAAGCATAGAAGATACTTTATTTATTTATTTATTTATCTATTTAAAAGATTTTATTTATTTATTTGAATGAGAGAGAGCATGAGTAGAGGGGAGGGGTAGAGGGAGAGGCAGATTCCCCACTAAGCAGGGAGCCTGATGCGGGGCTCAATCCCAGGACTCCGGGATCATGACCTGAGCTGAAGGCAGACACTTAACCTACTGAGCCACTCAAAAGCCCCCATATAAAATATTTTTGCAGTAGTTATTCAGCTCCTGTATGGGAAAGCATTTTGATTTATTAACCAGTGTAGTGTACATCCACGTGCATACATTTTGGCGCTTTTCACACTATTATCCTTCCACCAAGTGGGGGGGACTTCCACATTCGTCTTTCACGAAAGCCACGGGCGGCAAGCCCTGTGCATATCCTACTACGTGAGTTTCTTAGGTGGCTTTCTGAATTTATGAAGAGATAAGAGTCTTTCGATTTAAGCCTATTGATTTGCAAGAATTCGGCCTTCTGAAAGAGAAAAAGGTGTTTGAGATTCAATGATGTGTCTTTGGCTGTATCAATAGCTAAGTGAGTCCCTGTATGTAGATTTATAATGTTTATGCTATAAAAAGTGAATCTGGGGGGAATGGAGAAAAGGCCACGCTAACCTGTCACCATGCTGGGCGAAGATTCAGCGCCTTGTGCGGGTGGTGCTGGGGGACTGGAGAGGACGGGGGCAGAAAGAGAGCTCTGTGGCCCAGGGAGCGAGGGACTGGTCCCGAGGCCAGGGATCTGGCTGTTCACGTGAGAAGCCATCAGGGTGATCACACTCCGTCTTGGAAACAAGCAGCCCTCCTCCGCGTCTGCATCCGAGCTCTCGGGGCTTCTGTAGACTTTCAGGCAACCTGGCTGATTCAGTTCACTTTAAATTCATGTTTTCAAACTTCGGTGAGTTCCCAAGTCTTCTCCCTAAACCTGCTTCTCCCCGCCCTGGGGTATTTGCTCTCCGTTCTCTGGGATAACTCTTTCATGTGTCCATTTTTCTCCTTCAGTCTCCAGGCCCCTCTTCCTTCCCATCCCTCCCGTGACCAGGTCAGCAGCGCGGTGTCAGCTGTGAAAGTAGAAGAAATGAGATGGAAGCATTTAATTCAGCACCATCACATCTAGAGACCTGCAGGCCCTGGGAACACTTCTCCTTTCTCCGTCCCCAGACTGGAGGCTGCCATTCCTACTGATTTACCTCCTGCGTGTTCCTGTCCCTCCTTCCGATGTCATCCATTTCTGCTGCATCGTTTCTCATAGTGTATAAACAGGCCGTGCTTTTTCTGATCCATGTAGATCTTCTTTGACCCTGATGGTTCTGCCCCGTTTCACAGCAGAAGTCCTCAATCCCGTAAGGATTGTACGTGCCTACTGTCTCTATTTGTTTCCCATCTCAGACCCTTGGGATCTGCTTTTTACCCACTTTTATTTTGACTGGCTGGCTCCGGGGCCGTCAGTGGTCTCCACATTCCAATCGGGACAGAAGATGACTCTTCTGGGAGATACACTCCCTTCCAGAACCAGATACACTCCCTTCCGGATCCTCCCTTCCAGAAATGCTCCAGCATTTCTTCTGACCTGACCTCTTTTCTTCCTCTTTCCCATTGATCGTTCCTCTGCATCTTCCGAACCGCAGCTATCTGGGGGCCCCTGGGCTCACCTTCCCTCCCTCGTCCCTCTCTCCCCTCGAGAGGTTGGATTTGTTCTCATGACTCCCACAGGTCAATCCTCAGCCCAGTTTTGTGCTGGGAGCCCGACACCCCCCTCCGACCACCAGCTTGGTCCTTCTGGTCTCACAGGCCTCTCAGAGTTGTCGTGTCCTCCTCCTGTCTTCCTTCCCTTCCATAATCAGTAAACGACACCCCTACCAGCTGGCCCCCCACCCACCTGCTTTCCTCTCCCCCTCCCCGTGCAAGCCATCCATCCACCTTGCGATGGCCTGTGCCAAAGTGCAGGTCAAGTGCATTTGCCTTTCTCTACCTCTGCCTTCACTCCTCATTCCAACCTTCTTCAGTCTCACTGGGGCCACCGTAGCAGCCTTATGACTCTGACCCCTTTTCTGTTCTGTTTTCTGTAGCGGTCGTCAGTGCTCATTTCACTTCCCTTTACATTTAAAGTAAAATACCAGCTCCCACCATCACTTCCAGGGGCCCTCTTGTCCCTTGCTGACTTGTTCTACTCTAATGTATACTCAACCCCAGCCGCGCTGGGGCTCTGCCGCCCCAGGAGCACCTCACACATTCCTTCCTCTCCCCAGGACTTCTCAACCTCAGCACTGTTGACATGTGGGACTGTATCGTTCTTTGTCATGGGTCTGACATATGCATTCTAGAGGGTTCGGGAGTGTCACTCACTTCTACCAAGTAGATGTCAGTAGCATCCCGCCAAGCCAAGTTGTGACCACTAAAAATGTCTCTGGATGTTGTCAAAGGTCTCTAACTTGGCAGAATCACCCCTGACTAAGAGCCACTGCTCTGCCTGAAGTTCCCCCCACCAGGCATCCCCTCACCCAGGGCAGCATTAACAAGACTTAACAACGGGGATAGCATAGGCTTCAACCAATCAGAATATATGCTGGCCCCAAGCAGCCTTATCTTTGTCTGTAAAATGAAGATACTGATAATCCCCACCTTGTAGGCTTGTTGTGAGAGCAAAGGAGTTTGAGTGGATCAAGTGCTTATCCCAGGGCCTGCCATGGAAGAAATGCTCCATAAGCACCTGATGTTCCCCTTGCCATCCCTATTCTAATTGGCTCATCACTGGCCAAGTCCAAAGTAGCCCTTCCGACTAAGTTATTTTTTATTGCTGCACTCTGGTTGTTTCCAAAGAACCCTCACAGGTTGTGATTAATTTGTAATTGTATCCATCTTTGTGTGTTCATTGATCTCTTACCTGACTTCCCTTGTAAATCCCACCGAGGCAAGTGCATCAAGGTAGTCCAACCGTTGTAACAAATAACTGCTACACCCCTCTGATTTCACACAATAGGGGATTATTTCCTTTTCTCAAATGGCAGCTCTAGTGAGTGTTTGGTGCACAAGCAAGCCTTCCGTTTACCTTTTGCGACTCCTCTTTCCTCTGCTGGTACTCACTGTGGGATCCTCTGCTTCCATGTGGCAGAGTGGGGAGGGGGAGAGATGGAGGATTTGACATGAAGGTTTTCAGCGGACCTGAGCTGGGAACACCCCTGGTTAGTGCTCAGTCACGTGGCCACATAGCTGCAAGGCAGGCTGGGAAATGTAGTCTGATTGTGTCCAGCAGAGGCAGGAAAGGGAGTGGGGAGCATCTGGTCCGTCTGTTTACAGGCTGGCATGTATCTGTAGGCTCAGTGTCTACAGCAGTGCTGGGCATGGGGTTGATAACTCATAAATATTGGTGCACAAACCAGTGACTCAGTGAGTGCTTTAACCTATGTGAGTCTTTCCTGAGAGTCTACATGGGAAGGGATTCATTTCTTTCAGTGTGGTGGTAGCACTTACAAGCTTTATTATGTATTGAGAAGCTTGTGGAAGGATAATTTATAGTAATTGAGCACCACTCTCAGCTCTGTGAGTAAGAGCCATCTGAAACTTGGGAAGACCACCTACTTCTCCATGCAGGGCCTCAGTTTCCCCATCCGCCCAGGGTCTCCCCCGGAGTGCACAGGTGCCATCTGGCTTTGTTTCAGATGTGAGCCGCAGCATGGGTTTGTATACAACAGAGACCTGAAAGAAATGCTTCTAGATTGATTTTCTGACGAGCGTCGTTCTCTCTGCCTGTCACGCTCCCCCCGGTCTGGTCTGCTCTGAAGAAGGTACTCACAAAGAAGGACTCCTGACCAGGTAGATCGGAAAGACAGGAATGTTAAGACACAGGTTGTCTCTCCCTGCCCCCGCCAAGGGCTGGCAATAAATATTGTGGTTTACATCGGAATTACAGCAAACTCCTTGGAAAGCCTTTTGTTATAGGGTTGCCGAATTTAGGGGGGAAAAGTGTAGGATGTCTGTAGCTTGGGACATACTATAAGTATGCAAAGAATTCGTTGTCATTCATCTGAAATTCTTAGCACGGGCACTCTAAATCTTATCTGGTAACCTTATTCACGTGGACCCTTCAGTGGAGCCTTCAGCATTGACCTTGCCCAGCTGCCCTGTCTCTATTTCCGAGGAGTCTGAACATTGACAGAGCTGACTGGTCCCCCTCCTCCCTGATCACGTGTAGTCGGTTCCTCGATGGTGACTTGGGTGTTCAACCTTAAGCTCCCTACTTCCATCTCTGTGTTCTAGCCAGTGAGTCCTTTACTTTCCAGCCAGAAGGAGAAGGGACCGTCTTGGCCTCCCACTCATCTTGCTTCCCACCTGACCAAAATAATTCAGCCAAGCCTCTAATGATTGTATTTTCTTCTCCTTTATTAAAATTGGGGTCAAACTTAACATCTGTGAGCCGTGTTCAGATTTAATTAAGATACACTTGGTTTGGTCCACAACCACTTATAAATTTTAATTAAACTGGATATATATTATACTGAATTATTTTACAAGAACCAGTGCATTTGATAAGAAATGTAATTATCTGTGTTCGAAATGCTACAGTTTTATATTTTGAAATCCTGATTTAAAAAAAAAAGCCTTTTAGGTCAACTTTTGCCTTGAATAAGCATGGAGGAATGAGGCCATTTCTGGCTTTGATTTTAATTTGTATTAGTCTCCTTCTATTATTGGAAAATATTCATTTGTTCATTCATTCAACATGGAGGGTCTATTTAGTTCCAGGAAGTATGCAATTCATCACATTGGAAACTCAGGTTTGCAGATTTGTAATGGTTTTCCTTTGACCTTGCCTTTTGTCTTCATAGCCTTCATGAGTTGAGTTAGTTATCCAGTTAGGCATAAGTATGAGTATGAGTGTCTTACCACCAATTCATATGTTGAAGCCCTAACCCCCAGTGTGATTGTGTTTGGAGACAGGGCTTTTGGAAGGTAATTAAACCAAAGTGAATCCAAAGGCTGAGGTTTTAATCTGATCGGATCGGTGGTTTTATAAGAAGAGGAAGAGGCACCAGAGGTCTCTCTCTCTCTCATGCACACTTCAAGGAAAGGGCAGGTGAACACACGGTGAACAAATATCTCCATGCCAGGAGTGGATCTCTGACCAGAACTTGACTGTTCCGGCACCCTGATCTCAGACTTCTAGCCCCTAGAACGGTGTCAAAGAAATTTCTGTTGTTTAAAACCCTTGATCTGTGCTATGTGTTATGGTAGCCTGATCTACCATAGAGTGAGAGCCTGAGTTGAATGTTTTGGATGCTCAGGGTTTCTGTGGGCTTTGGCATTCCAGCCTGGGAGGCTTGCCGCTCTGTCTCCAGAGCAGTTTTGCCCTTGGCTGTAATAAACTTCATGAAGTCAGCTACTCCGTGGTCTTGAGAACAGCACAGACTATATCACTAAAGTTCCTGGGACAGCTCTTGAGGATGGAGCAAAGCTAACCAGCTTGTCCTTGGACTGACTCATGACCTTGACTTATTAACATAGCATCTTGACTGATTGAACTTCACAGCCTAGACACTGGTGATTTACAACCTTCAAGTCCTCCACGAGAGAAGATAAAGGCAGAATTCAATTTATCAGCTCTTGCAGCTTGCTTCCATGCCATCAGGGGGAGTTTTTCCATTAGAAGAGGTAATAATCCTTTCCTTTTTTGTGTCCCATCGAGTCTCATATGTCAACAGATTTCAGAACATTAAAAAAAAACCCCTCAAGTTCAGCTTAATATTTGATGTGACTTTTATACTGCTGAGCCATGTCCCGCCCTAAAAGCCTGGTTGCCGTCTTTCCCTCAGAGGCTCACCTTCTGTACCTCTTTGATGCACTAAAAATGCTCTCTGTGGATCAATGGCGAGTACCAGCCCTCCAGACATAGAGCTGTGACAGAGAATCAATGTGTGGTGTGGACAGTTGAGGAGAACCTTAAATAATGTCTTAAAAGACTCTGCAGTCCTCACTCCCAAAGCCCGTGGAGACTGCTGGGAGGGGTCATACGTACTGACTCGTGCATTCTTTCTTGGTGTGCAGGAGTTAATGAAACCAGCAGATGAGAACTACAGTGAAATCACAATTAAAAAGCATTTGGATTCATAGATTATTCTGACACTTTCCCCCCCTCCTGTCCCTATGGTGAGAATATTTAAAAAATACCGAACTTGGCACTTTCCTTAAGTCATGCCGAGACCTAACGCATGCATCTCATTTTCTTTCTAAAAGCAACTTAGCAACTTTTACTTGCTGGCATCATCTCGTGCCAAGAACAGTGAGGATGCTCTGGGGGAGAACCAGCGGCTACTTTCTACTGGTGTCAGTTGAGAAGGAAAGGGGTAAGTGCCCCCATTTATTAGCTTCTTGTTACCACAGAAAGCATTATGAAATGGCCATCTGTGAAAGGATCTATGAAGGAGCTACAAGCCAAATCAATTCCCAAGATACTCCAAGGTACCTGTAATAGCCTTGGAGGCTGATTTTTTGCCAGGTTTGGATTTCTTCTGGTAGAGTACACCTTGGATTACATCCTCTGTGGTTTTTCTGGCATAAAATTCATGCTCAGAAAACTTCTTAGGCCCCTGTAATTAAACAAGGATGGGCAGGTCTCGGAGGGTGTACTTTTCACAATAGTTTTTGTAGCTGCGTCTGTTAAAACAACAACAACAAAAACTCCTAGACAGAGGGGAAACTCAAAGGGCACGAATGTGTTACTGAGGCGCTGTAGCTATGAGAACTTCCCTGCTTGGACTGCTTGGCTTGCAGCTGTTGAGTGGTGTTACAAAGCTGCCTGGGCTCTGCAACAATGTGCTATCACAATTCAGTTTATAGGTGTTCCGTGGCGAGAACTAGGTGTGAGATGTGCCTGGAGGTGGTGCATTACTCAGAATGTGAGAGGGACATGGAAGATGGCAAGGCAGAGGGGGAGACGCAGGCCGTTTGCCACAAGAAGGGGAGAGAGTGTGGTTTATGGCAAGAGAGGGGGATCTGGGAGCAAGTGGCTCTTTGTTAGCATTTGTTGGAAAGAGACAAGAGCTGTGAAGAAATTTTTTTTCCAATTGAGAAATTGGAAAACATAAACATTGATGATTCGTAATCATTTAGGGAAGGAAGAGCCTCAGGTCACACTGGACTTTGAAGACAGACCTTCTCCCTTTTTTTTTTTTCCTTTTAAAAGATTTTATTCATTTATTTGAGAGAGAGAGAGTGAGAGAGTGCAAATGGAGCGGTGGGACAGAGGGACAAGCAGACTCCCCGCTGAGCGGGGAGCCGGACGTGAGGTTCTATGCCAGGACCCTGAAATCATGAGCTGAACCAAAGTTAGATTGCTCAATTGCCGGAGCCACCCAGGCGCCCCTGAACACAGACCTTCTGGTGTTTCTTTCTAGGACGTGATGGCTCAGTGTAGGTTCTGGAGCTGCTCTGATCAATGCAGCAGCCACTGGCCACATGTGGCTGGTGTGAACTGTGTCAAATACACGTTGGATTTCCAAGACATAATAGGAAAAAAGTATTGAGAAAAAAAAAAAGAAAAAAGTATTGAATTTCTCAATACTCAATTTTTAAAAATATTGATTACATGTTATAATGGTATCTTGGATATATCGGGTTAATGAAGTACATTATTAAAATTAATGTCAATACAACCTTCTAGGTAGAAAATGAATAAGTCATGGACATAATGTGCAGCATGGTGACCAGTTAATAATACCATGTTGCGTATTTGGAAGCTACTGAGAGAGTAGATCTTACAAGTTCTCATCACGAGAAAAGCAGCTGTAACCACGCGTGGCGATGGACGTTAACTAGACTTACAGTGGTCGTGTCACAATATATCCGAATGTCAAATCATTATGTTGTTAACCTGAAACCAACCTAATGTTCTCAGTAAGAAAGTTAATTTCACCGTGGTTTCTGTTTTTTGGTTTTAAAAGTATGGGTACTAGACAACTTAAATTTTTACATGCGCTTTACATTATATTTTTTTTTCCTGGGCAGCACTGTTCCAGGTTATACATGTAGATTAAGTTGAATGTCTCTTATGCATGATCACACCATAAAATAATTTAAGTTCCCCAATTTAAAAAACAAATATCCCCAATTCTGCGAATTTCTAAGTCACCTGGTTCCAGAGGGTTCACCAAACATGTCGCCCTGCTGACCAAGCCCCCATTTGTTAATATCCCCCTTGAAATATAATGTCTGGAATTGTATGTGATGATGGCTGACAGGGTTGAGAAAGGGCTCAGGGGAAGCAAATAGTATGAGGGCTTGGAATCTTCAGGACAAGGTCAAGATGGCTCCCGTCTAATACTTTTCAGGGTGACTTTGCTGTGAGAGATGAGCTGAGATCTGACTTGGATCCGACCCTCTAGCAATAGGATGGCCCCCAGGTGGATGGAAGCAAGAGTCACAGCCCCCCGAGCCCAGGACTCATGCCTCCCCTCACCCCACATGCTCCTGGAGATCCAGATAGTCCCTCCTTCCAATAGCAATCTGATTGTAGACTCAGGTGGGCGCTCTCCCATCTACCCC
>JAQQSY010000855.1:0-14795 GCA_028646535.1 Procyon lotor | reverse complement strand
GGGGTCCTCTTTGTGCGGGACAAAAAGGCCGAAAGCGCCCCCGTGTGGCTGGGAGGGCTGGCTGGGGGTGGTGCTTAACACCGAGGAACCTGAGACTGTCACTTTCAGTCTCACCTCTGCTGAGGATAATGGAGAGAGACCCAGGTTCTGAAAAGCCCAAGAGATGGGGGGGGTAGGGGGGTGCAAATGAGTGCAGGTATATGTAGGAGGGACATCTAGAAAGCAGTACCGGGGAATGAAGATATAAAGGTAATAGAGGAGCTAAGAATCCTCCGAAGAAAAGGGGATCCCGAGCTGGGGTGCGGGGAGCGAGGCGTAGAGATCCAGCAGTGGAGGAGGGGCGCAGAGTCGGGGACATTCAGGGAAAGCCAAAGCTAGGAGGACGGAGGGGAACAGAGGACAAGTAGAAAGGGGACAAATGGGAGGTTTGGGGCCTCAGGGCGGGGGGGGGGGAGTCTGAGATGGGCACGTGGTTAGATTCAGGGGAGCAGACTAGAGGTAAGAGCCCGAACGAAGGTGGAAAGTGAGGGACACGTACAGCCGAGCTCGGCTCGAGGATCTCACCAGGGAGTTCCACACTCCCCCAGCTGTTTTACGGAAGTCGCAAGGAGCTGAGCTGGGGCCTTCCAGGAGCGGAGCGGAAGGCGGGCACCGCAGCACTAGGCCCGCCCCTCCAGACTCCGCCCAACCGCGAACCCGGCTCCCCCCACCCTCCTAGCCAGCTCCGAGCTCCCGCCTCCTTCCCGAGGCTGCCTTATAAGGAGCCTCCATGGGGTGTTTGGGTTGGCCCCACCCCCTCTAGTCTCTTGTCCTAATAAGGACATCTAGGGCATCCCGTGGCTAGGGGCGGGCGGGAGCGTGTCTCCAGGGCAACTTCGAAGTCTCTCTCCCCCTCCTCGTTATTCTTGGAAACTCCGAGGCTTGAAAAAAGCGGAGCCAGTCTCCTTTTCTGGCAGGGTCGCTTACCGGGCCGGACATCGAGCGGCGGCCTCCACCTGGGGCTCCCAGGAACTCGGTTGGTGGGCGGTGCAGCGGAATGTCCGAGACTACAATTCCCGGCATGCCTTGCGAGGTGCCCCGCTCCGGGTCTTGAAGGCCGGGCTTCCAGCTCTTCACTTACATTCGTTATTCCGCTGATAGGATCAATACCCCCACTTCCCTTGTTTGCGACTCTGTAGTCTTTGCGGCAGAGCCTAAGGCCTTGGTCGTTGTTCTAGGCCAACGAAAACTTCCCGTAGTCCCCACCCGTTTCTTTTTTTGAAACTTAGGCTAACACAGAGCTATGTCTTAATTTTTCCGGATTTTACGTTAACTGTATGCCTGGCTATCCACTCGAGAACGTGATTCAAATCTGGTGTAGTATCTCTTTCTTCCTTTCACTCTCTCTAGTAAAAGAAACACGATCTTTGAATTGATCGCACACCCCCCTGCCCTTCTTCCTTTATTGTTTCGTGAACTTGCCAGACATCTTTAAAAGAAGGACAAAGCTCTATTTTCAAAGACTTCCTTGTAGCCTTTCTCTTGGGCTTTTTCTTTTTTCTTTTTTTTTTTTGTTTTTTCTCTTATCCTAATTTTACTGAAGGTGCATATGGCCTTTTCTCAGGAGACGAGTGGGTTTGCATACGAATGGTGCATATGAAGGCTGAAGACGCTTGCGATTCTTCTTGCTTTATCTGGGACAGGATTCCAGGCCAATAAATAGTTGATTCAATTCAGAAGAGCAAAATACTAAACTCAAAATTTTCAGACCAGAACCTGCCAAGCTGGATCTTAGGAAACAAGTTTCGCCGCGGGTGAAAGCCGGTGAGGTCGAGGGCTCATTTTCAGGTCACATTACCTAGCACCGGGGGCCTTTGCTCCGCTGAGCGTTTCCTGGAAAATTCGACCAATGGACGCGCTCTCCGCGCCATAGCCCCAATCCCTCTCGGCTGTCTCGGACTACGTTTCCCAGCATGTAATGTGGCGCTGGGAGGCTGGCTGGCGAAAAAGACTCTCTTACCCAGTGAGCCCGAGGACGGCGCAGGACCCTTAGACTTCATTTCCCGTCAGCCCGTGGGGGGAGCGCCGGAAGCCCGCCCCGCCCCTCATTGTGCGGCTCATACTAAACGGAAGGGGCCGGGAGAGGCCGCGTTCAGTCGGATCCCGGCAGCAGCTGCAGCGGCTCTCATCTCTTCTGGCTCTCCTTGCTATCTCCCTTTCGCTTCCGGAAACATGGTGAGCAGCAGGCCATGGCGACCGAGGGGAGGCGGCTGCGAGTCGGTCCTCTGCGCGCGGGGGAGGGAACGGTGGAGCGACGTCGGCACCCCCTCCCCCAGCGCCCCGGGCGGGATGAGGGTCTCGGGCTGAGGGGCGGGCGGTGTTCGGACGCGCGTGCGCGCCCGCGGACGCTGGGGATGGCTGGCTCGGCCGTCGCTCGCGCGCCCCCTGGGCTCCCTTCCCCTCCCCCACCGCGCTGCTGCGCCCGCGCGGGCACCGGCTGTGGGGGAGGGGTCCGTGGCGTGCGCGCGCCCGCCCCTCGCGGAGCAGCCGGTGGCGCGCGCTGAGCCAAGTCGGTTCACGGGAGCGCGCGTTCGACGGGAGCACGCGGCATCCGAACCCGGCCCGGGGGCGGCAAAGGAAAAGCGCGCGAGCGCTCTCGGCGCGCGCGCCCCACCCAGGGGCTGTTCCTGTCTCCGCGTCACCCTCCCTCGGCTGGCGAGTCTGTAGAGAGCAGGTGGCAGGGATGTCTGCGCCCAGGAGGGGCGGGGGCGGAGGGCCAACGGGGATGCGGGGGCGGAGGGGTCCGGGTGCTGGCGCTGGGGACTAGGGGCTTGCACCGCGCGTCCCGGGTCACTAGGGGTTTGCACCGCGGAGATCACGGCCCTGCGAGGGAGCCCACAAAGCGATCTGGGTTCGCCGCTCTGTACATCCGGCGGAGGCTGGAACGGCACGGTCGGCCGGCGCGTGCGCACACGCTCAGGCCCCGCCGCTGGGCCCGAAGCCCTGGACAAGTGGGCCCTTCGGCTTTCCCGGATGGGGCCTGAGGGTGGAGCCGAGTTTAGGGAAGTGACCCAGGCAGGCACCGCCCGGAAACCACCCCGCCCCCTGTGTTCGGCCCCAGGGCTATGAGAACTGAAGGTTGTGTAATTTGTCCAGGCTACGGCCGGCAGCGGAGGGGGCTGATAGGCCGGTCGGTAAAGGCGATTCCGCGGGGTTGAGGCCCTGGAGGTGCTCGTGCCTCCGGCTACTGCTTTCTCCCGGACGGGTCCCGGCCGGGCGAGCGCTTTTCCCCGCCTACTCCGGAAGCGGCTGGTCACGTGGCCGGCTTCCTCTGCAGTTCCGGGAGCGGGGGGCGCGGCAGGTTTCACTGTAGACTGTAGCCCCCCTCCTGGCTAGAGTGTCCCCCCAACACGACCCAAAGTAGACGTTTGAAGAGCTCTCGAGGACCGTGGGTATTGGGTTTTGACCTGTTAACTCGTGTCAGCGACCTTTAGGTCCTGCATTTTCCCCAGAGGACAGGGAGGGAGTTAGTGGGTTAGGGTTTTAATCAGGGACTGTGATTCTTGCCTTGGTCGAAGGAGATCACAGCAAAGAAGAGGATGGTTTGTGAACAACTGCACTGAGTAGTTCTGAGGGACTTAACGAGAACTGTTAAACTCTTTGGTGTCCTCTCTAGCATTGTTGGGTCCTGGTTCTCCTTCCGGAAGAGGTGGCTCTGACCTGGGTCCTGGGTCTCCCTTTCCTTTCTGTGAAGTTTTGAGTCAGCACTATTACCCAAAAGCTGAGATGGAGTACTGTAAGAAACGAGCCTGTGAATTCTTTTAATTCTGGGCTCACATCAAAGCCAAAGTTCTGCTTCTTACAGGTTCTCAGGTTCTGGGCTGTAAGATGTTGGGTGAGGAGGAATGATGTTGAATTAGATGATAAGAGGTTTCTTGTATGGCTGCCATTCTGGGGGTTTGTCTCATTTGGTCCTTGGACGGTGGTGGCTTGGGGGTGGGGGAACAGTGACACGTGTCTTGGGAAGGATTAGTGATCTCTTGGTTGAGGACTTGTTGGCATCCGAGAGGGATCTCTTAAGATTGCAAAGGAGAGAGGTTTTAGGGGGAGTCCCAAAGTCTTTCCTTTATGAAGAATATGTGGCTTGTCCCTTAGGCCTCCGGCGTGGCGGTCTCTGATGGTGTCATCAAAGTGTTCAATGACATGAAGGTGCGCAAGTCCTCGACACCAGAGGAGGTGAAGAAGCGCAAGAAGGCGGTACTCTTCTGCCTGAGTGAGGACAAAAAGAACATCATCCTGGAGGAGGGCAAGGAGATCCTGGTCGGTGATGTGGGCCAGACTGTAGACGACCCCTACGCCACCTTTGTCAAGATGCTGCCAGACAAGGACTGCCGCTATGCCCTCTACGACGCGACCTATGAGACCAAGGAGAGCAAGAAAGAGGACCTGGTGTTTATCTTTTGGTGAGCTCCCCTGCAGGCACTTCTTCCTCTTACTTTCTCAGCTCTGCCTCACCCTTTCTCAGCATGGGAACCTCTGTGTGTTTGGGGGGAGGACGTTGTAGCAACAAAACATTTGTCAGTGGGGAACTTGATCAAAGTCCGAGTGGAAGTCCTCTCACTTGAGGGCACTTCCAGACTTGGAGAGGGAACTCTGTTGCATATTCTCTGCCTGTCGTTACTCTCCAGGGCACCTGAGTCTGCACCCCTTAAGAGCAAAATGATTTATGCCAGCTCCAAGGATGCCATCAAGAAAAAACTGACGGGTAAGGGCCAGCATGGGTGCCGCCACATGCCTTTTCTTTCATTCAGGCTTTGGCTGCAGGGTGGGGTGAGCGGCTTGGTATATGAGATACCTCCCCCCTCCTCTTCCCTGCCTGCTGGAAGGTAACCTTGTCCCTTCCATCTGTTCTGATTGGCTCCTTCCCAGCCCCAGCTTCCCCTCCCCCAGTGCATCTTGCTCACAGATGCTCCCTTTCTTCCTCACAGGGATCAAGCACGAATTACAAGCAAACTGCTACGAGGAGGTCAAGGACCGCTGCACCCTGGCAGAGAAACTGGGGGGCAGTGCCGTCATCTCCCTGGAGGGCAAGCCTTTGTGAGCCCCCTCCAGCCCCCTGCCTGGAGCATCTGGCAGCCCCAGACCCTGCCCACGGGGGTTGCAGGCTGCCCCCTTCCTGCCAGACCGGAGGGGCTGGGGGGGTCCCAGCAGGGGGAGGGCAGCCCCTTCACCCCAGTTGCCAAACAGCCCCCCTCGCCCCCTGGACCTTCCTCTTCCCTCCATCCCTGACGGTTCTGGCCTTCCCAAACCGCTTTTGATCTTCTGATTCCTCTTGGGTTGAAGCAGACCAAGTTCCCCCCAGGCACCCCAGTTTGGGGGGGGCCTGTATTTTTTTTAACGACACCCCAGTTCCTCACCTGTTCCTCCCTTTTCCCATGCTGCCAACTTCTAACCGCAATAGTGACTCTGTGCTTGTCTGTTTAGTTCTGTGTATAAATGGAATGTTGTGGAGATGACCCCTCCTTGCGCCGCCTGGTTCCCCTCCCCTTTCCCCTGGTCTTAGCCACCCATGGAAGCAGGACCAGTAAGGGACCTTCAATTAAAAAAAGAAAAAACACACACACAACAATAAAAAGGCTCACTAATGGGATGTTTGTTTCAGGGTCGGGGCCCAGGGCACCTTGCAGGGGAAGGTATGCTGAGGTGATGAACAGTGTCTCTTCTCTATCCCCAGTCTCCATCCACCCCTTCATTTGGTCCCAGCAGCTGGCTGAGCCGTCCTGTGACAGTCGTCACTCATAGGTGGTACCGCAGCGGGACCCAAACTGTTAGGGAGTTAGCTGAACTTGGGTGGGTCTGCTGCCAGCTCCAAGAGCCCTTTGGGCAGAATGGGCTGTGTACCTGAGCTCTCTGCCGTAGCCTCTTACTTACCCAGGTGGGCAGCTGGGCAGTGAGGCCTGTTCTCCAACCCTAGGCTCGGGCCTGC
Source organism: Procyon lotor (assembly GCA_028646535.1). Lineage (NCBI taxonomy): Eukaryota > Metazoa > Chordata > Mammalia > Carnivora > Procyonidae > Procyon > Procyon lotor. Next base: position 8,830 of record JAQQSY010000855.1, on the reverse strand, counting down.
CTAGTGTGGGCTATGAGATTGCAAGTTACAAAGTGCCTCTTGAGTGGCAAGGTTCTCTCTGGTTTTCCTCTGCCTTCGTTCACGGATGGCCGACTCATCGGTGAGGGCTGGGTCCAGTGGCGGCTGTGAGTCAGAAGCCAAGTTGAGCCTTTGGCCTGGCCTTGTGCAGATGTGACTGGAGTCCAGGGTGGGGCCTGGCCAGGTGGAGCCCAGGACTTCAGACCCAACTGTCTTGGGTCCCACCTCCCTGTGTTTAACCAAGAGGGTGTTGGCTGGAGCCCCAAGCCTTTTGCTAGCATTGCTGCAGGCTCTCCAATATGTACTTTGGGTTTTTACCAGCCTGGGAGGTAAAGGTGTCCTAGAAATCTTACCCTAAGGGTGGGAATGCAGGCTGTTAACACACACACCCAAACTGGGGGGTGGGGGGAGCCTATTGCAAAAGCTAGTTCCTTAGTTCTTTGGAGCTTGCCAGTATCTCTTTTGTGGGAAGCAGGAAGGGTAATTCCTTTTGACACTACAGGGGGGTGCCCAGGGTCTGGTGTCCACAGTCCCCTGGTTATTATGTTCCTGGTGGGCCCTGGAGCCATGGGAAGTAAGGACTAAGCACGCTTCCTTGCTACAAAAAGCAGGCTTTTTATTTGTGAACAGGCTGGGGACTACTAAATTCCAGGAGCATGGGGTGGGGAGACGGGGTGGGCAGGGGCTGTCCCCCAGACTCCAGGGGAGGAGGGAGGTCCAGGCTCCCAGCCTCTCCGACGTTGGGGTTCTTACCTGTGGCCAAGTATGGTACCCATGATGCCCTAGCTTCCTCTTGCAGGACCTGGCCCGTTTGGGTGGGAGTGGGGTGTGGGCTTGCCCTGGGAGATTGTGGGGGCTTGGCTAGTGGCCGCTGTGGTGGGGGGAGGTGGTATCTTGAGGGGGGAGATCTGGGGGACTCTTGCCACTAAAGGTCCTGAAGTAGGCTGGGGCTGCTCTAAGGCTCCCCCTTGAGGGCGATAAGGGTGTTCCGGAGAAGCAGGGTGCTGGCCTGCGTGAGAGAGAGGTCTTATGTCCCCCGCCACTGCCACCCTGCTTCCTGACACGAGGGGCTGTTCTTCCCACACCTGGAAATCCTGCCCCCCTCCCTCTTGCATTCCCGTCCTCAGCAACAATAGCTGCCATTTATTGAGGGCTTATTGATGGGAAGGGAAGGGTCCTGGTCCAAGATGAAATCGGACCCCGCAAGTCCACGGGGGGCTGTTCGGGGCCGTCAGACCACCTCCCCCCAACACATGCTTGCCAGTACCTGGTAAGAACCTAGAGGTCTGGGAGTGGATGGCAGGGAGGTGGCAGGAGGGCAGAGTGAGGGCGGAGGGCTCACCTTGGCGTGTTTGAGCTCCAGCTCTGCCAACTCTATGAGGTTCTTGCGGAAGGAGGAGACGCGGCGGGACTTGAAATCCATGAGCTCTGGAGGGGAGGGAGGAAAAATGGGGAGGCTGGCAGGGTAGGCAGCCCAGTGGCGGGGGCTCTGGGGCCACGGAGCTTGCCTTGCTTGGCCGAGTCGGAGAGGCGTTCGAAGCGTTGGCAGCACAGCTGCTGGTGGCTCTCGGCGGTCCGCACCTCCCGGTTCCTGGTGCGGGCCTTGTCCAGTGCCTTGTTGGCGTTCTCGTAGTCAGCCAGTGCGCGAAGCCGCCGGTACAGCAGGTCCTGGGGCCGACAGGCACACAAAGGGTGCTGTCACCCACGGCCTCGTCTGCCTGCCCTTCTCTGCGCCCCAGTCCTGCTGTCCTCCGGCCCCGAGGTCCGCTCTGGGGCTGTGTCTCACCTTGGCTGCCTGTGAGTCTCGCATGTAGTATCTCAGCATGTCTGACAGCTTGAGGTCCTCGTCAGATGCCACTCGGCCCTCCAGCTTCTGAATCAGGAAGTTTGGAGTCTGGGGAGGGCGCTTGCAGGGGAGCAGCTAGGGGCCGGGGGGCTGCTGCTCGTCTCAACCTCCAACAGAGTCACCTGATGACTCTAGGTCAAACCCTGATATTCAGGGGAGCAGGCCAGGGAAAACTTGGCAGAGGAATGGCATCTGATCTGGATCTTGGGGGTTAAGTAGGAATCAGACAATGGCCAAAGGCTCTGAACTCGACATGTTCAGGGAACCATGAGGTCAGTGGGAGCACTCGGATCACAGTGGCCAGATCCCAAAAGGCCTAAAAAGCAAGCTGAGGACTTTGGGCTTTGTGTTTGGGGCAGTTTCTGGGAGGGGCAGGGTCCCTGAAAATCCCTCAGCAGAGACGAGATGGCATCTAGCAGACATCTTAGAAAGACTGGCATTCTGCAGTGACTCTTGGAGGAGAGCTCAGGAAGTGTGTGTGGGGGGGCAGGATGTTGGCAATGAGGGGCAGCCTCCCAGAGGCACGTGTCCGTCCTTCTACATGGCTGGCCAGGCCTGCTTCCCAACCCCACCCCCATCACCGCGCACACACTCTTGAGACTGGATCCCTGTCCCCTCTCTGGCTCATTAAACTAGGGTTTGACTGAGGGTGAGTCCAGGGTATCACTGGGCCCAGGTTATCACCAAACGTTCCAAAATGATCCTGGAGCTTTGTCCTCTTTTAGGAGACTATTTTGTCCCTGCAAAGGATCACTGATTGGGTGCCCTTCCAATACACAAGGCAGGACTCACCCTTAGTCGTTCAAAGAGCTCTGCCAATTTGAGGAAACTCCTAGAAGGCAGTGGGGAAGAGTTAGGGCAGGAGTCTTGAGAAGGTGTTGCTTAAAGCCTCCCCGCCCCTAGCGCTGCCCTTGCTGATGCCCTGCAGTGCGGAAATCTCCCTCGCCTCTTTCCCAAATCCCAGCAGGAACTTCACCTCCCACGTACAGCTGATAGTACGTTTGCACAGTGACCCCTCGTGGGCATACATCGTATTACAGGCATAGAGGGGGGCAGAAAGGGCGAGAGGGAGTCCTCACGTCTTTAGCTGGTTCACTTCCTGTGTTCCCAGACTGTTCAGTGCAGCAGAGATAGGGATAAAATCGTCTGCCAGGCCTGTCGGGGGAACAGCCCTCCATCAGGCCCCCTTGGTCTGCACATCAAGCCCCAGCCCCGGTGTTAGTGTCGTGGGGAGAGACACAGGGCGTGTCCTGCTCTCTTCTCTCCCCGCAGGGAGTAGGCATGCCAGGGAGAAGGGGCAGGGAGCCCAGGGCCCCTCGGGCCCTGCGTACACTTGTGGGAGTGCATGACACGGTCTGCCCGCAGGCAGGCGTCCCGGATGCGAGTGTGGTACTCCAGCAGGAAGGTCCTCTCGTGCTCAAAGAAGTCATCCACCTCCTGAGGGAGCCAGACAGGAGCCACTTACACTGAGTCAGCAGGAACATGGCAGCCACGGACTCGCAGGGATGACACAATTCCCCTCCAGGCCGTGCCCCACCGGTGGTTTCCCTCCCCCAACCATCCTGGGCCTCAGTGTCTGCCATGGACTTGAGGCCCTGGATTGAATCCACAGAGGGGTCCCAGGGGTCACCTTGAGCCCTGACATGCTGGTGATGAGGGCTTCATCTGCAGACTTCACGATATTCCTCAGAAATCCCCCGAGAAGCTCCTTTCTGTTCTTCCCCCGGACGCTCAGCTGAAGCACACAGGGGAGAGTACGGGGCTGGGTGGGCGTTCGCACCTCCCACCCCAGGCTCACGTCACTCTTGGAGCTGACGAGACGGAGGCTTGAGCCCACCTAGCGCCCTGCCCCCCACCCCCCCAAGGGTGACCCAGGGGTGTGCTCGGGCCCCGCTCACATCCTGGCCATATTCCAAAAAGACAAAGAAGTTGTGGTCTCGACGCAGGGTCGGGTGGGCCGCGAGGCGCTGCAGAAAGACCTCGTGCATCGCAACTGTCTTCTTGAAGAGAGCCAGGTACTCCCTGCAGACACCGGCGGGCAGCTCAGGGGCCCGCCTTGGCTCTGATTACCCTGCCCCCTTCCCCTCAGGGGCCCTGGGGCCAGAGGTCAGGGTCTCTAACAACCACAGGTGAGGAAATCCTGGGACTCCCAGGGCGGGGGTGGGCCCGGAGCTTCATAGACAAGGGGAGGAGGGAGCACTCACGCTTCCAGCTCCTGCTTCATTTTGGCAAATTCTTCCCGCGTGATGGAGCTGTCCCCCTCACCCAGCTTCTGCAGCTTCTCCCTTGAAGCCTCGAAGTCTGGCCTTGGAGGGGCTGGGGGGATCTGCTCAAAGGAGGGCCAGAGCTGGCCGGTGTCTCGTTGCTAAGAAGGCCGTCACCCACCCCCAGGAGCGTCGCCCGGTCCTCCGCGCCCACCCGAGCACCCAGGCCTGCCCCGCACGGCCCCAGCCCGCCCGGCCCTTCCTCACGATGAGGCCGGCGTACTCCTCGTTTTCCACATAGGCGTCGTGGAGCCAGATGAACTCCTCATGCTGTCGCACGACGGAGAACTCCGTCTGGGCGAAGTGAGGGAGGCAGCTCTGGAAGCCGGGGAGCCTGCTTGAGGTGTCTCTCCTCCCCTCCCAAACCCTGCACCCGTCAGCCGTGCCGGGCGCCCACTTTCGGGCTTCCCCAATCCCACATCCCAGGGGAGGCCCGGGGTGGGCCTCGGTGGCTCAGGTGTCCATGATTTCTGCCCGATGGGCAGGGGACCGTTAGGACTCGGGGCCCGAGGCCAAAGGCCACTGGAGTCTAGACAAGAGGGCTGCCTTCCCGGAGAGGCAGGGGGCCCGGGCCAGGTGGAGGAACGGGGCCCAAAGTCGATGTCGGCATCTGCCCCCCACCCCTCAGGCAAGCGAAGCTGGGGGACGCGGGCTCCTCGAGCTCCGGAGGCCTCCTGAGGCAGACACCTCAACGGCCCCCTCGCTCCCCTGGCAGCCTCACCTTGGTCTGAACGGTGAACTTCACCTTGTCGCGCTCGCTCACGGCATCCGAGATCTCCACCTGTAAGGAGCTGTCTCCCTGCAGGTCCACGGATAGGGAGGAGGGCTGCCGGGGAGGGGAGGTCCCTGACGCGACTGACCACAGCCCCCCCGACCGCATCCTCCCGGCGGGCTTCCGGTCCTCCTGCACCGCACACCCGGCAGCATTGCCTCTTCAATGCCCTGGGGTCACCAGCTGGAGGGATCCCGGTGAGTCACGGCTCCGGGCTTTACAATCACTATAACACTTGCCCACACTTCCTTCCTCAGAGGCGGGCAGGGCAGACTTCTCCCTGCTCTACAGATGAGGAAACCAAGACCACCAGAGAGGTGAAATAAGTTGTCCCAAACCACCCAGCTGCAAAGTGGCCGGGCCAGATTCGAACCTGGCTTCTCAAATTCCAACCCCCAAGTACTTTCTCAGCTACCAGCTTGCCTCTTCCCCGGCTGGTTACCTCAGGCACCCTGTCACCAGGGCCTAGAGTGAGCAAGACAAGAAGCTCTCAACTTGAGGGGTTCCTGAGACCATTCCATTCACCGCTTTCAGCGCCAAGAGGCACTGGCTTGTAGGCAAAGCACGTGCCTTTCTCTAAGTGAAAAGATCCGTGAGGCACCGAACTACGAGCTCATTCTTGCATTGAGGCTTTTCCACACATGGTTATCAAACGCCTACTTGGTCGACACCACTGGGCCCAGTGAAGGGAAGAAGCCACCATACCTCCAAGCGTGGCTCGCCAGTACATAAACTGGCACCAGCCCACCGCTCAGGTGCCCTCGCCCTCTCCTCTCACGGGCTTTGGCACTCCCGAGGCACACACTATGGACACCCATTCCCACTTCTGTCACCACAGACTATTTTTACCTGGACTTAAAACTCCATGTGCGTGCAATTACACAGATTAGATGCTCTTGTGTCCATGGTCTTCAGTGGGACCCGTCTATGAGGCTGAGGGCGGCAGTAATTCTCTTTCATTGCTGTGTAGTATTCCATATGAATATATCACAGCTTACGTATCTATTCTACCGTTGGTAGTCATTTAGATTATTTCAAGACTTGCCTGTTACGGATAAAACTGCCGTGAACATTCTTCCATGTGTTTTTTATTTATTTATTTACTTGTTATTTATTTATTTATATTTTTAAAGATTTTTTATTTTATTATTTTATTTATTTATTATTTTTATTTGTTTGTTTAAAAGAAAGATCTCTTTCTTTTAGGAGAGAGATCACAAGTAGGCAGAGAGGCAGGCAGAGAGAGAGGAGGAAGCAGGCTCCCCACCGAGCAGAGAGCCTGATGCGGGGGCCCGATCCCAGGACCCTGAGATCATGACCCGAGCTGAAGGCAGAGGCTTTAACCCACTGAGCCACTCAGGCGCCCCAAGGCATGTGTTTAAATCTCGAAGACACTGCCCGTTTCTCAAGGTGATTGTATAAATTTATATTCCTGCCAGTATTGTATGAAACCAGTGGCACCACACCCTTGCCAATACTGAGAATTGTTAGCCTTTGTCATGTTAGCCATACTGGTGGGGGCAAGGTATTCGAGCATTGTGGCTTTAACTTGTATTCCCTGGTGTGGAGTGATGTTGAATACCATTGTATGTATCCATTGCCCATTTGGAGATCTTTTGTAAAGTGCCTATTCAAGTCTTTTGTTCCTCCCCTCCCTCCTCTTTTAAAAATCAGATCGTCTTTTTCTTATTGATTTGTAGGGACTCTTTATATACCCTGGAGACGAGTCCTTGGTCAGTTATATGTGTTGCCAATACCTCCTACTCTTTGGGTTGCCTTTTCTCTCTCTTAATGACCTATAATTTTACAAGCTCCAGTACGTCAGTCTTTTCCTTTAGGATGAAGGATTTTTGTGTATTCCTGAAGAAAATTTTGCCTACCCCCAGGTCATGAAGATATTCTCCTATTTTTTCTTCTTCTAGAAATTAATAGTTTAAGCTTTTATATTTAGGTCTATGATCTATGATCCCCATTCACTTCACTTTGTGTACAATGTAAGATACAGGTTATGACTCATTTTTGTCATATATGACAACCAGTCATTCTAGCACTAGAATGCTAGTGCTATCCTGTTCCACTGATCCATATGTCTGTACTTTTGATATATCACAGTCTTGATTACTGTAATTGGCAAACTTGAAATCAGATAGAATTAACAACTTTGTTCTTTCTAAAATCATTCTGGCTATTATAGATCTTTGCATTTCTGTTTAAGTTGTAGACTCAACTTGTTAATTTACACCCAAAAAACTTGCTGGGATTTTGATTGAGATTAAATTGAATCTATAGATCAATTTGGGAAGGATAGACATTTTTACAATTTTGAATCTTCCAATCCATCAACATGAAATATCTTTCCAATTATTTAGATCTTCTTTAATGTTTCTCAGTAATGTTTTGTAGTGTTCTCTGTAAAGGTTTTGCACATCTTTGTGAGATTTATTCCTAGGTATTTTATGATTTTTTAAAATTGTTGTTGCTATTTGAAATATTGTTAAAAATTCTAATCCCTAGTTATTTGTTGCTAGTATATAGAAACACCTATTGTTTTCTATATATTTACTTTGTGTCCAAGAACCTTGCTATATTTACTTACTACTATTGGTAGTTTGTAGATTATTTTGGATTTCCTCCAGATACGATCCTATAATATAAAATAATGACGGTTTTAGTTTTTCCCTTCCAACCTTTATATCTTTTATTTCTTTTTCTTGCCTTATTGCACTTGCTAGAACCTCCAGTACAGTGCAGAAGTGGTGACATGGTGAAAAAGGAAATTCTTGACTTGTTCCTGATCTCAGAGGGAATGCCTTCAAAATGTAATCCTGAAGATGATTAATCCTGAATCAGATTAATGAGACTCCTTTCTATGCCTAGTTTGGTAAGATTTTTATAATCTTTCCTCCCTTTATTGAGATATCAAATGGATTTTCCTGTTATTCTGTAATGTTCCGAATTTCATTGATTGATTTTCATATATTGTGAAAATCCTGCATTATTGTGAAAATGCAGGAAATCCTGCATTCCTGGAATAAGGCCTTTATGAAGTATGACCTTTTAGTTTTTATTTTTTAAAGATTTTATTTATTTATTTATTTATTTATTTATTTATTTATTTATTTATGAGAGAGCACACAAGCAAGTGTTTGGGGGGAGGGGGAGAGGGATAAGCAGACTCTGCTGAGTGTGGAGTCCAATGCAGGGCTCAATCCTACCACCCTGAGATCATGACCTAAGCCGAAATCAAGAGTTGGATGCTTAACCAACTGAGCTACCTAGGTGCCCTGAAGTATTATCTTTTTATATGTTGCTTATTCAACTTGATAATATTTTGTTCGTGATTTTTCCATTTATGTTCACAAGAGAGATTAAACTGTATTTTTCCTTTAATGTTTTTGACAGGATTTTTTTGTGGTAAAACATGCATAACACAAAATTTACCATTTTAACTATTTTAAAGGGTACAGTTTATTGATATTAAGTATATTCACAGTGTTGTTCAACTATCACCATCATTCACCTCTTCTTGACAGGTTTTTGTATCAAGGTTATATTGTCCTCCCAAAATAAGTTGGAATTGTGCCTTCTATTTCTGTTTTTGGGATAATTTACATAAGAATGGTACTAGCTGGGGCGCCTGGGTGGCTCAGTCGTTAAGCGTCTGCCTTGGGCTCAGGTCATGATCCCAGGGTCCTGGGATCGAGCCCCGCATCGGGCTCCTTGCTCGGCAGGAAGCCTGCTTCTCCCGCTACCATTCCCTCTGCTTGTGTTCCCTCTCTCGCTGTGTTTCTCACTGTCAAATAAATAAAAATCTTAAAAAAAAAAAAAAAAAAAGAATGGTACTAGCTTTCCTTTAAGGCTTCAAAGAATTCACATGTGAAATTACATTGCTTAGGGAGATATTTTTGGAAAAGTTTTTTTTTTTTTAAT
>JAQQSY010000854.1:0-14795 GCA_028646535.1 Procyon lotor | reverse complement strand
TTCTCCCTCAGTGACATGTTTGCCCACTGCCCCCATTGAATCCATCTCCAAGTGGGAATGTGTTCTACCTCCAAGTATATCTTGAATTCATCCACTTCTCTCCATCTTCTGGGACACCTCTCTGGCCCAAACTATTAGTATCACTCCTTAGAACTACTACAGTAGCTTCTGACGTAGACTTCCTGATTCGATTCTGATTTAATCTCTGATTCGAGTCTTTCATTCAGCCGTGTTCCATGAAGAGCCATGGTAAGCTCTTTCAAATGTAAGGAGAACCCTCTGTTTAAATCCCTGTAGGCTCTTCTCACTGCTCTTAGGATAAGATGCTTACTCATCACCATGGGCTCTAAGCAAAGCCCATTGAGGTCTCCCATGGCATTTGCCATTGGGCTCAAGCTACCCTTGTGCCATATAGCCCTCCTGTTAGTCCCTCTTACCACGAAGCCCCTCCTTCTTCAGGGCTTTCATGTGTACTCTTGTCTTTTGTGTGGAAGTCTTCTTTCTCTCTCTTTTTAATTGAAGCATAATCGACATACAATATTATATTAGTTTCGGGTGTACAACATAGTGATTTGACATTTGTATACATTGCAAAATGGTCACCCTGATAAGCCTAGTTACCATCTGTCACCTTACAAAGTTAATGAAATATTATTGACTATATTCCCTATGCTGGACGTTACATCCCCATGGCTTATTTATTTTATAACTGGAAGTTTGTACCTTTTGAAACCCTCCATCCATTTTGTTCTCTCCCAAACTGCCTCCCCTCTGATAACCTTCAATCTCTGGGTTTTATTTTGTTTTGTCTGTCTATTTTGTTTTCTAGATTCCACACATAAGTGAAATCATGTGATACTTGTTTTTCTCAGTCTGACTTATTTCAGTTAGCATCATACCCTCAAATTCCATCCATGTTGCTGCAAATGGCAAGATCTCATTCATTTTTATGGCTGAGTAATATTCCATTGTGTTTATATAGCAATCTTTATCTATTCCTCTGTGGATGGACACTTAAGTTCCTTCCATATCTTGGCTATTTACATAATACTGCAGTAAACATCAGGGTGCCTAGATCTTTTTTTTTTTCAAGTGCCCAGCATGGAGCCCAATGCAGGCTTTGAACTTACAACCCTGAGATCAAGACCTGAGCTGAATTCAAGAGTTGGATGCAGACACCCCACATATCCCACATATATCTTTTTGATTAGTATTTTCATTTTCTTTAGACAGATACCCAGTAGTAGAATTGGTGGATCATATGATAGTTTTATGGTTATTTTTTTGAGGAGCCTCTATACTGTTTTCTAGAGTGGCTATCCCAATTTGCATCCCCACCAATAGTGCATGAGGGTTCCTTTTTCTTCACACCCATGCCAACACTTGTTATTGCTTGTGTTTTGGATTTTAGCCATTCTGACTGGTATGAGGTGATATCTCATTGTGATTTTGATTTGCATTTTCCTGGTGATGAGTGATGTTGAGCATCTCCTCACATGTCTGTTGGCCATCTGTATGTCTTCTTTGAAGAAATGTCAATTCGGATTCTCTGCCCATACGTGATTGGCTTTTGCCATTGTTGTTATTGAGTTGTATGAGTTCTTTATAAATTTTGGATATTAGCCCCTCTTTGGATATAGGATTTGCAAATATCTTCTCCCATTTGGTAGGTTGCTTTTTTGTTTTGTTGATGGCTTCCTTTGATGTGCTGAAACTTTGTATTTTGATGTAATCAGAGTAAGACATTTTCATAAAAGTCCTCAGGTGATTCTCAAATGCAGCCCAAGTTGGATCCACTGCATCCAGAGATGGATCTGTAAGAACCACCCGAAGGTACTTTGGCTAAATGCTGTTTGGAGGCATTTGTTGGGGAGGCTGTTCTGTGGGTTAAGGCACTGCCTGCAGTAGGCTGAATCGTGGCATTCAAAGAAACCAGAGTTTAATCTCTGAAACTTATAAATATTATCTTATTTGAAAAAACTGTCTTTGCTGATATGATTAAATTAATAATCTTAAAATGGGAAGATTATCCTGGATATTTTGGGTGAACCCTACATACAATCACAAGTACCCTTGTAAGAGGGGGCAGAGGGAGATTATGCAGACACAGAGGAGAAAGGGATGGGAAGATGGAGCAGAGAGACTTGAAGATGGAGCCTTGATGACTGGGGTGATACACCACAAGCCAAGGGATGCTGGCAGCCACCAGAAACCCGAAGAAGCAGGGAACAGATTCTTTCTAGAGCCTCCACAGGGAGCACAGCCCTGCCAGAGCCTTGATTTTGGTCTCTTGAAGCTGATTTCTGACTTCTGGACGCTAGAGAGTAAATGTGTGTTGTTTTAAGCCATGCAGTTTATGGCACTTTTTACAGCAGCCACAGGAAACTAATACGCTGCCTACCCAGAGAGGCCCTTTGAGCTGTCAAGTCAACATTACCCTCTCTGGGTAACGTCCCCTAGCCGAGTACAGAACTCACATGAATCCAACCCTTCAACCGACAGGCCAACTGCTATTAATGAGGGGACCAGCCCCGTAGTAGATAAAACGGCCATTACAAAATAGGATGGGCAGCAGCGCAGGGCACAGATGGGACTGGAGCTGAGTCAGCAGACAGGGCTGGCATCCCTTGTGGTTTTCTACCTACTGGTCACATGATAATCAGAGGAACTAGGTAGATACCTGGAAGAGCTTACGTAGGCAAGGAGAGGGGGCTGGGGGAAGGGGGGCGCAGAATCCTTGGCAAGGGTAGAATATTTGAAGATAGGACTATGCCTAAGATTTTGTAGGAACAAGTGCACAGACAAGCTTGGCTGGAGCTGAGGCTTGAAGCGTGGAGGTTGTTCTCGAACTTCAGTGTGCTGAATTGCTGAATTGTCGAGGAGCACTGTCCGGGAATCTGTACTTAATACAAGCTCCTTGAGTTATTCTCATTAGGTGATTTACTGATTACATTTTTAGAAACACTGAGTTCGGGTCATAGATATAGAAAGTTGAAAAAACTGGTTAGAGTTAGGCTTATTGACTCTTCAAAATTAGCCAAACTTGAAATATTATTTAACTATGTTATGTAGCATTCCTTTTACAGCTCTACCATATCTTAAATTCTTCCTTCCGTCAAAGTAACATACATATGTGAATATAAAAGTTAAAGGCACTGCAAGGATTATAAGGAAAATGGTCAAGTCCCTATTCTACCTCTTCCTCTCTCAGACGCCCAGAGACAACTTCTTTCAACTTTTTCAGCTGTTCATTCTGGTGGTTAGCCTCCATATTTCCAAATGACATGTGCATACTGCTACTTCTTGATTTTTCAATTTGAGGCATTCTCTACTGACTTTCCACCAAGATTAATGGTTAACTTTTCCACCCATTTTCCTGTCCCTTTCAACAGATCCGATTCTTTCCTTCCATGTTCTCCCAATCGCTATCTTTTAATGTTTGGTTAAGTAAAAATCAGTGTGTTGATTTCTAGGCAAAATTGTTCCCAGCCATGCCATATGGTGATTATGACTATATTTGCTTCATTATATAACTTAGATGTCTCTTGAAATAATAAATTGCTTAGTTTTAGTTTTTCAGGTACCAGTGGCAGAGACAGTGAGCTATATGCCCCAACATTCTTTCTCCTCTTGTTCTGGAGTAAGAGAGTTGGTAATTGTACATTGAGCCATCCAGCTAGAGCCACAGTTCCTAGCCTCCCTTGTAGCTGGGTATGGTCACTGGGACTAAGTTGTGCCAATAGGAAAGAGCAGATACGGCGATACCTGGGTCACGTCCTTCAAGGTAGGAATGCACCTTCCTCTTTCTCTTCCTTCCATTCTGCTACAGAAATGCAGATGTGATGGCAGAAGCAAGATCAGCAATTAAGACTCTCATGGAGAAGTCACATGAGAGTGAAGAACAACACGATTGAAGATGACTGCCTTATCATAAGAAAGAAATAGGCTGGGGCGCCTGGGTGGCTCGGTGGGTTAAACCTCTGCCTTTGGCTCAGGTCATGATCTCAGGGCCCTGGATCAAGCCCCACACTGGGCTCTCTGCTCAGCAGGGAGCCTGCTTCTCCCTCTCCCTCTGCCTGCCTCTCTGGCTACTTGTGGTCTCTTTCTCTCTGTCAAGTAAATAAATAAAATCTGAAAGAAAAGAAAAGAAACAAATGGGCTGCCATCTTGTTTGAGTTTTTGCCTGCCCCTCTGTGTCTCTTTGGGGCCTAACTATATTAACAGCTGCTATAATATCTCGGGGCAGATTTTCCATGAAGCTAGTGGAGTTCGAGCTTCAGGGTTCCTTATTTGCACATGCCTCTTTCAAAGGCCCTGGTAGGGACTCTAGATATTTTATATTTGTTTTATATTCTTTTCATTAAAGAAGCCCCCTTACCCCCAGTTATATAAGCTTCAGGCCCCTCAAAGTGGATCCTATCCCTCTCTGTATCTAAAGTAGAAACTACTAGCTCTCCACCAAAATCCATTCTGCCTTCCTTGGGTCTCAGTTAGGCTACATTTCCTAGTCTATCTTCTGGCTAAGTACGGTCCTCTAAATGGTGGTGATGTGTGCTGCCTCCAGGCTTGGCTCATAAAAACCTCTTCCAGCCTCCTTCATGTTCCTTCCACCCCCTATTGTGGCTGACTGGGAAGGTGATGATTCGGGTGTTCTTGGAAAGTATGTTTTGAAGATCGCAGAGCATCCGTCAACTAGAGTCACTGATGAATGCGTGGTGAAAACTATTTGCCAACTTCAATGTCTGCCCAGAACTGTTACACCAAAAAGAAATAAACTTGTTTTTAAACCACTGACTTCAGCTGACCCTAATATAGTACCTATCATTAATCAATTCCCACCCTACAGATCCCTAAATCTCACCACAGCACAGTTAATCATATCAGGAAATATCGGTTCCATCCAGTTATTTCTTTTGGAATGTTTTCTGGAGATTGCTGAATACCTTCTCTAATCAGCTTTCTTGCTAGTTTTACTGTGTAGCTATTAACATTTATCATCATTTTAGGGAATTCCCTTTGCTTCTCTCCTGTGTTGTAGCCTATTTTCTGGATCCTATGTCTTTATTTTTTTTCTTATTAACCCTTTCATGTTGCTGTGCAATATCTTCCAATAGCTTTCTAAGAAATAATGCATGAGAGATAACATTGTAGAAGTTTTGAATGCCTGATTTGTATTCTTGTTTTATATCTTCCTGAAGAGTAAACTCTTTTTCATACAGTCTGCTTTCTAGTTGACTCAACTTGCAATAGCTTCTTTTTTGTTTAAATTTAAATTCAATTAGCCAACATCATTATATTCAGATGTAGAGTTCAATAATTCATCAGTTACGTATAACACCCAATACTTGCCATAGCTTCTTAAGGAACATTCCATAAAAGCAGGAACTAAGAGGGGATTTTGGAGCTGGATCATTCACCTCCCATTTGATGATGAGGATACCATCATTTGTTACAGGTAGGCACGGAGCGTCCCTCATGCAAGTTCAGTGGTTAACTTTCACCAGTGGTGAATTGGATGGTGTACCAGTAGAAAAAAATGCACTAGCTGGTGCTATACTTCAGGTGTTTGAAAAATATGAGGGAAATAATGCTATAAACAGAACTGAATTATGTATTAGTTTTATATCGCTGCTGTTGCAAATTACCACAACCTTACTGGCTTGTACAATTCAAATTTATTATCTTTCAGTTCTATAGGTCAGAAATCTGACATAGGTTTCACTGACCTACCTGTAAGTTGGCAGGGCTGCATTTTTTTCTGAAGGGTCCAGGGAAGAATCTGCTTCCTTGCTTTTTATAGCTCTTAGTACTGACTATATTCTTTGGCTCACAGCTCCTTCCTCCGTCTTTAAAGTCAGTAATGGTACGTGGAGTTCTTCTCATTCTGCCAGCTCTAGCTTTCTGCAGCTCTGCTTGTAAGGATTCTAATGATTAGATTGGGTCTACCTAGATAATCCAGGATAATCTCCCATCTCAAGGTCCTTAATCTTACTCGTATTTGTAAAGTCATTTTTGCCATGGGAGGTCACACATTCATGAGTTCTGAGCATCAGGACATAGAAATCTTTGGGGGTCATTGTTCTGCTTCCACAGATGGCTATTGCTAAGCTTTATGAAGTGTTAGAAAAAGAAAGCGAGAGACTGAGAGCAGTTAACTCAAACCATGAGAAAGCCTCCTTGTTTCATATAAAGAGGCTCTCATCCTACAGAGAAAGTGGAGGCTTAGGCCCAGTACTTAATGGTCAGCGTGGCTGATCTCTAAAGAAGGCTAAATTCCCAAATACGCCAGGTCTGCTATGCCAAGGTTAGGACCCTGGTTGGGAAAGGATGGGACCCTGCCACATGGATATTTGTGTCAATGTCCCCCAAACTCAACTTCTCAGATTCCTTGGAACTCTCCAGAGCCTGTGGAATTTGGCCACCGTCTCTGTTAAAAGCCAGCACTCCCATCCTTACTTGAAGACAATGCAAAGGCCTCTTCCCTGCAGGATAGAATGTATTCCTTTTCCCTTAGGACCTGTCTCTGCTTCCTCCTGGCCACTGGGCCTATAACTAGGGTTAAGTCACAGAACAACCCAGTCAGGGATGTGCTAGCTTGAAAGGGGGAGGAAAGGGGGTCTGTCTCCCAAATCAAGCCAGCATGTACTGGAAGGAGCCAAAGGAATTCACGAGACCAGATACTGAGAGTCTTAATCATCCATGCCAGAATGTAAGATTGAATATAAGAAAACACTGATTTGGAAATGCTCACAAGACATATAATTTAATCAGATGGTATAAACTTGCTGCTGTAATGACTCTTAGAAGCCTTCAAAAATGATGGCTCACCTTCATAAGGTCAAAATGCCAGCATGGCCTTCGTAAATAGTAGAGAAGGAATTAAAAGACTCAGGGATGCAGACATGCTGAATGGATATACCAAGGGAGGCTGGGAAACCACTAGATGAAGACCCACCATTTAAAGAATGCAGTGACAGAGAGGTCCCAGCATCACTGTTTGGTGTTGGTTCATCTCTATGGGCCAGAGCTGGTGGTAGGAGGGATCATTACAGAATGAGGCTCACTGATGGCAGAGGAAATAGGACACCAACACAGCTGAGGCCAAGTGGCATACTTACCCTTCAGAAGCTATTTATGGCTGCAATAATTGTAATGCCATTGCCGATACAATTATTATAGTGAACAGCAAGATCAGAGCAGTAGCCAAAGGGGCCTGACCCACAAAGCATTGTGGGGATGGTTAATGGAACACTGTATCCTTAGGGGCAAAATATATGAGCAGCAAACAAGAGTACCACTTAACTTGGGTCAGCAAAAGAAACCAAGGATAGGTGATCAGTACAGTTACCCCACAAAAATTAAGGGTCCTTTACTTGGTTTCTGGATCTGAGCTAGTTTTCAGACACAGAGCTCATTGAAGGAGAGGACATGTCCCCAGGAAGAAGGACCCTATAACACCTCTGCACATATACATAGTAATGACTCTATCAGTCCTTCCCCCTAAAAAGGTCTATAATGATTTACTCTGATAATTATACTCTGAGGAAAGGAAAATACCCAAATATTTTATGGATAGTTAGAGTTTGAGTTGACACTGATACTCGGACACCTAAAATATCACCAAGGTCCCCAGTTAAGGTAAGTCTAGGAAAACCAACTAGTAAATCAAGTTCTGGCCAAGGTCTATCTCTCTGTGCTTCTACTGAGTCTTATGGACTCCCTTGTGGTCATTCCTTCAGTCCCCAAATGTCTACTTGGGATGGATATAGTTCATCATAAAGTGGAAGTGGCACATCAGATTGACTATGACTAGAACCAAAGGGCACACACCAGAGATGCACAACAGGTAGCTCAGATCTCACGTCATCTATCATGATTTCACCAGGGACCTTCTCTTAGCTCACACTTCCGCCATAGGAGCGAATCCTTTATGACCAGCTGACAGAGAATGAAAAGCCCAATCTTGGGTTATAGATGTGTGAGCTTAGTGTCTGGGCTCAAGCCAAAATATGAACAGTAGTTATACTACAGTCCTCCTTGGGGATAGCCTGGGGAGACACAGGTGAGGGAAAATCCTCCCAGGGGATGGAGCTCCAAGGGTTACACCTGACCATCAACTCCGTGTGGAAAGGAAATAGATCCAGGAGATTATATATATATATAATAATAATAATAACAGGTAGCGGCAAATAATCTGACAACTGAACATTGACCTGAAAGGAGAAAGATTGAAATGCTGGGAACAAGGATGTCTGAAGTAGAGGTGTATTGATGGACATGTGGGAACATGTCAAAATTATGAATATTTTTGTATCATATGCTAGCACTCATCTGAGTGCATCTATGATGGGAGAGACACTAAGCAAGCAAGCTGATAAAGTGACCCAGAGAGCTGATGTCGCTCAGCTCCTGTCATCAGTCCCTACTGTGCTGGTATGATGAGAACAGGAATGAGGCGGCCGTGGCAGCGGACACTGAGGATAACCCGGGCTCCCATTTGCCAAGGCGAATCCAGCTGCTACTGCTACCAAATGTCCAACTTGACAGCAAGAGAAACCAACACTTGCTCTCAATTTAGCACCATTGGTCCAGGTAGCAAATTGACGACATTGAATCTCTTTCACTCTGAAAGGATCAGCAATTTGTTCTGACATGAGTGGATACTCATTCCAAGCATGGATTTGCCTTTCCTGCCAATGACCTGAGGATGTACACAGGATATCACATAAAGTCACACCAGATCAGGATAGCCACTTTGCAGAAAGAGAGGGACAGGAGTAGATCCATCACCATGGAATATATTGGCCATAGCTCATGCTCAGTAACCTCAACGCCAATGGGATTGTAGAGCGTTGGGATGGCCTATTGGAGAAACAGCCAAAGCTCCAGCTCAGACGTGATATTTTTGAAGATGAGGTATCACACTCTAGGATATAATAAACATCTTGAATCAAAGGCTTTTGTGCTACTATATCCCAGATTGGAAGGATTCGTGGGTCCGGTGACCAAGGATGCAGGAGTGGCCCTATACTCCCAATGGCCTGTATAAAACATTTATGTTTTCTGTGCCTACAGTCCTGGGTTTTGCAAGGTTAAAGGTCCCCATCTCCAAAGTGGGAACCTTTCTACTGAGGGACTCGGCAAGAAACTCCTTGAACCATAACTTCAGCTGCCACCTGGCACTTCAGGCTCCTCATGTCCAGGGATCAGCAGAAGTTACGGTCTTGTTGGGAGTGATTGACCCTGATTATTTGGGGAGGTAGAGCTGCTATTACAAATGGAGACCAGGAGGCAGATGATGATACCTCAGGTACCTCTTCAGCATCCCCACCCTTAACTTTGGTCAATAGACGAATACAGCAACCCTAAGGGCAAGGTGAATAGGGCTCAGACCTCCAGGCCTGAGGGTCCAAGTTATGCCAACATCATGAAACCAGCCAAGGTGCTAACTGAGCTATCTTCAATGAGGGACCATTTCAACATCCGCAGCAGACAGTGCCAGAAGCAGACATTGCGTAGAGGTTGAGGCCCCGAGAGCAGCTGCAGCACTGGGAGCTGTAATTTGTTCCATTAATTTTCCTTCTGAGCTATAATTTGTCTCGCTAACCTTCTTCCTGTAAGTCTCCCCCAGGGAGAGAGGCCCATGAGAACTGCGGCAAATTTAGCATCACTTTCCAACAAAGGACTTCCCTGAAGTCCTCCCCACATTCTGGTGACATGCGTGGGGACCTCAGAATGAGTTAGGACAGAGAGAGCTTTATCACTTCATTATCTTGGATATGGCTACTTCTTGGAATTTCACATAACACACAGAGAGTGTGTGCTTCTTGCCAGTGCTATCTGCCATGGTCAATTTTATGTGTCACCTTGAGCGGGCTAAGGGAGGCCCAGAGAGCTGGGTGTGTCTGGAGGGGAGATGGGCGCTTGAATCCATAGACTGAGTAAAGAAGATTGCTCTCACCTATGACTCCTGTCCTTTGAGGACCTGAATATAACACAAAGGTGGAGGAAGGGTAAATTTACTCTCTGCTCCAGAGGGAGCATCCATCTTCTCTTGTGCTCGGGCGTATGTGCTTCCAGTTCGTGGGCCTTTGGACACAGACTGGGACTTGCATCATTGTGTCTTCTGTCTCAGGCCTTTGGGCTTGGACTAGAATGCACCGTGGCTTTCTCACGCCTCCCACTTGCACACAGCAGATCGTGGGATTTCTCAGCCTCCGTAATGGTGTGGGTCAATTCCTTACAATAAATCTTTCGTGCAGTCTCTTTCTATATCCTATTGGTTCTGCTTCTTTGGAGAACCTGCCCCCCACTGCAGTCCCAATTCCCACAACCCCTTCCACTCCCGTTCCACCCAGACATACAAAGAGCTCAACCGCTTTCCAACAATCAACCAATCCACAGGTGTTCCAAGAACAACTTTGTTCAGCTCTGTGCCTTGCTTTGAGGAGCCCACTACAATAGTGTACTTCCCCCGCCCCCGCGCTCCCCACGGGATCATGGACTGTGCCTCGCACCCGCAGTCCTGAGACTAGGGCCTCTATACATTATTCTTTAAATAAAAAAAAAGTCCCTCAAGAAGCCAACTGCCTAGTGCAGGGTGGAGCCGGGGGGAAGACATGAGGAAGAGAAGAGACTTAAATCTGGGAAGCAATTATGAAGCCCCATAAAAGCTTCTGGGGGTACTTAGCTGCTAGATGAAGACGGTGGCATGGACTATGGCTATTTTAGGAGGTTGGGGGTACATGACGCTGAAGAAGGAAACATGTCATAAAGAAAGTAGCACTTCTTCTAGGCCTTGAAAAGCACATAATGTCCGTACAGCTGAGAGCATTTGGGATTAAAGGGGGCTCATCCATTCATTCAGCACATAGGTACCAGGTATTTGCTTGGTGCTTGGGATGCAGCAGTGAACAGAAAAAAGAAAAAGAATTACTGTCTTTGGGGAGCTTCTATTCTTGTGATGAGAGATAAACAGTAAGGAAGTGAGTATGTGGTCTATTAGCAGGTGTAGACAGTTTTGAGGAAGAAGAAAACAAAGAATGCTGAAGAGGGTCAGCAGGTGCAGTGGGTGCAAGGACCAGGTCCCAAGAAGTGAGACAGGGACCCGTGCACATCCTTGGTGAAGGGCATCCAGGCAGAAGGAACAGCAGGTACAAGGGCCCTGAGGTGTGTGTGTGCCTGGTCTACACGGCTGGCTCAGAGTGAACTGGGGCAAAGATAATAGGAGGTTGGAGGTTCAAGCTTGTAGTCTGAGTGAGAAGGGAAGCATGGAGGGTATATTAGTTCTCTTTTGCTGTGTAATAAATTACTGTAAACTTAAGGTTTTAAAACAGTATAAATTTATTATCTCGCCATTTCCAATGGTCAGGATTCTGGCATGTTTTCAGTGGGTCCTTAACCCAGGGTCTCACTAGGCTGAATCAAGTTGTCAGTGGGAGTTGCAATTTCTGAGGTTTGGGATCCTTTTCCAAGTTCCCTGATTGTTGGCAGAATTCAGTTCCTTATTGTTGTAGGACTGAGATCCTTCCTTCCTTCCTTCCTTCCTTCCTTCCTTCCTTCCTTCTTTCCTTTCTAGATTTCATTTACTTATCAGACAGATAGAAACAGCAAGAGAGGGAACACAAGCAGGGGGAGTGGGAGAGGGAGAAGCAGGCTTCCTACTGAGGAGGGAGCCTGATGTTGGGCTTGATCCCAGGACCCTAGGCTCATGACCTGAGCTGAAGGCAGACACTTGACTGAGCCACCCAGGCGCCCCTAGATCCCTACTTTCTTGCTACCTATTAGCCTGGAGCCATTCTCAGTTCCCAGAGGTCACTTGCTATTCCCTGACACCTGGCCCTATTCATAGCACGGCTGTTTTTGTGGGCATCTCTACTGCTTTGACTTCCTCTTTCTCTAACCTCTGGACCTTCTTTTAAAAGGATTCACCTGATTAAACCAGGCCCACCCACACCAGTGGTAGGAATCTGGGGACCATTTTAGAATTCCACCTACCCCAGAGGGCTTGAGCAGAAGCAGGGCATGGTCTGACTTGCATTTTAGCAGGATTTCACTAATGCTGCATTAAGAATAGACTGGGAGGAACATAAATAGAAACATGGTGACCAATTAGGAGGCCATCATGGGGTATTGGGATGGAGAAGGCTGAGAGTGTGTCAAAACTTGCATGGCTAGGGGATGCCTGGAAGCCTAGCAGGGGATTCTAGACTTTATCTTCGCGGCAAAAGGTGCCATGGTAGCACTCTGAACTGGAGAGAAGTGTAACTTTAGATTCACCCAAGCTGTAATTGCTCAGGCGCTCCTTTGCCTCATCCTGTGAGGGGATCTGCGTATAGTAAAAGCATGGTGGTTACTGACGGGCAAGAGGTGGAGCAGGGGTGAGCCAGTGTGTCCGGTTTGCTGAGGGTAACTGCAGCCAGGTGCAGCCGGTCACACACCTGAAACATCTCCAAGCTCCGACTCAGACCGGCATCTCCATTCCCCGTGTCTTAGGACCCCCCTTTCCACTGTCTTTCCTCCTGTCAAGGAAAGCGTGTTCTAGGATCCCACGAGATGGAAGGCAGAACAAGTTCCCAGCCGGGGAAGGCAGAAACGGTTTGAAAAGCACAGCAGGGATGTGCCTGTGAATATCATCTAGTCTGAGACTTGTCACTTTTCCGTGAGGGAGAAGGAAAGAGAATGAGGAGGCATGTTTGAAGCAGGGCTGGTGAGGGCTAATGTGGAACTCGAAGTGACAGTATCTAGCCCAGAGCCTGGCACGGAGCAGCCCTCCATCTGGTGATGCTTACTGGGGGCTCTGGGGGCCGGTGACTAACACGCCCTCCTTGCCTCAAGGAGCTCGGTTTTGTTGAGCACAAGTGTTCAGATGGCCTGTGTACGACAAACACGTGTGTGTGTGTGTGTGTGTGTGTGTGTGTACCTTCTGAAGTCAGGCTGTCTGGGTGGAGATCTTGGCTCTAGCACTTAATTGCATGATATTATGCAAATCACCGACCCCTCTGGGCCTTGCCCCTCTTTGGAAAGGGGGTATTAATAAGAGTACCTGCCTCAGAGAACTGGTAACAGGGTTGCACGAACAATGTGAAGGAACATTTGTAAAGTGTTTAGAAAAGCACCTATGATGAGGGATGAGGGTTTGCTGCAGAAGTGCTCGATACAGAAAACGTGTGAATCTTAAAATCTCCAATGATATCTCCTCATCTTGTGATGTTCTTTCTCAATTCTTGGAACAGCCTTGCACTGGGTGTGACTAGAACCGAAGGGCTCCCCCTTTGGTATGAATGAAGGAGAGAATGCTCCCAGGCAGGCCTTCCTGGGAGGACACGGGCCCAGAGCCGGGCTGCCTGGGTGGCCCATGTGTGGCCTCTGAGCTCCAGCCCAGACCACTGAAGCCCAGTTTGTGGGGACAGGAACCGGGAACGAACTTTTAAAGTGTCCTGAAGAGATTTAATTTTTTAATTTTTATTTATTTATGTATTAAAGAGTAATTTATTTATTTTAGAGAGAAAGAGTGCATGAGCACGAGTGGGGGAAGGGGCAGAAGGGGAGAATCCCAGGCGACTCCCCGCTGAGCAGGAAGCCCCTCGTGGGGCTTGAACTCACAACCTATGAGATCATGCCCAGAGCTGAAACCAAGAGTTGGACACTTAACTGACTGAGCCCCCAGGTGCCCCAAAATGTCCTGGGAGATTTTAATATCTTACGAGCCATGTACTTACTGATTGTATTGATTTGTCTTTTCTGCCTGTGTTTAATTTTCACTTTTGTCTGTGGAGAGAGTATGCGTATGTGTGTGAGGTAATCCTTTGTCGCCCACCTGCTCTGACAGACTTAGGATAACAACTGGTTTGGATTTGGGCTTTTGTGCCAAAGCGCATTCTATTGTCAGGTTGGTGAATAAAGCTCATTATTTATTTCTGTGCTGCTGTTAAGACCTAGAGAGCTCTCTGGTTCTCTCATTCTCTCTCACTTTCTCGAATGCAGGTCCCCCTTTCTGACCATTTCCTGTGGTTTCTGAGTCAGGTAGAAATATTCAAGGGCCAGCCGTGCTGATAGTAACCATTCTGGGAGGCCAGAGAAGGAAGGAGAAAGACAAGGTCTGAGCTTGATTTGCGGAGGGGGGAGAGCTTCTGAAATGGAGAGAGAAAAGCCCCTTCTCAGGGCCCCCCAGCCTCCTGGCACTGCCCAGGGGACGGTCAAGTTGAATCATTTAGAATTGCATCTTCAGAGGGCTGCTAATTTGCACCCGCGCCCTCCTCAGACCCCGAATGGAGAGCTCAGAACAGAGCTGTCTGTCTTTCTGATCCTCCCCGGCTGTTTTGTTCTGGCTACCGGGCTGATTCGCAGTTCCATAACCTCTTCATGGGTAGATGAGATCTCATTATGCCACAATGTGGAGCTCCTCAGGCCTGGGTTCATGTTGTGCCACCTCAGAGGAGCTGGGAACGTGCTGCTTCTCATTTCTACCCAGCAAGAGAACTGGACAGAAACAGCTACACCCAAGCCAATTACGGTGGGGTCCTTGGGGCCTGTTATGGATCTTCCGGAGACACCAGCAGGTGCGCTGGCCGAGATGACATCGTGTCCTTACTCCAAGTCAAGGGTTAGTGAGTTCTCTTTCAAACCCAGAGGATTTTCGAGGTGTATTTGTATGTGGTCGAGCGGGGCAGAGGGCCTTCTAAATTGACTTGAAGTTTTCTTGCACACAGATAAACAAAATAAGAAAGTGAATGAAAACCAAGTGAGGCCTCCCTTTGAGGCCTGGTAATTGCTGTGTTTTAGGTCCTAAATGA
>JAQQSY010000853.1:0-14796 GCA_028646535.1 Procyon lotor | reverse complement strand
TCCCCATCTGTGGAAGGCCAGCTCGGAAGCATGGTGAATCATGGCACTCAGAGCACAGGATTCAAGCCTCAAACCCGCTCCTTAGGCTCCTGGCACTCTGAATGAACCAGCGGCTTACTCCATCTGGGCCTCAGTTTCCTCATTTGGGGAGGACGGCAAGACTAGCCTCATGGTTTGTTGTGAGGATTAAAGAGGTTCACTCATGGGGAGCCCTTGGTGGCCCCTGCAGCCATACCGACTTGAGACAATTCCTCCCAATTGTCAAAGCCAGAGGACGAGGCACCAAGGAGACACCATCTGGTGAAGGGAGAGTTTAAAGGGCTTCCCTCCTCCCTGCCCCACCTGCCTGACCTCTAATGCCTCCCCTGGCTTCAGAGAGAAGACACAGTGCCCCCGGGAGTTCCAGACCAGGGTTGGGTGCCCGGTGGGTCCTCCTGATGGGTGGGCTGATATTCCAGGATGGGTGTGTGTCTGTGTGTCCGACAGGATCTGCTAAAGGGCATAGCCCAACTGCATTTCCTTTCCATTTGGTGAAATGGATAGAAATAATGCAGGCTTAATCTTGTTTTGTTTCTTCAGGCTAGAAAATGTATTTTATTTTGTATTTTGTCAACTTTTTTTTGGATTTTTTAAAATGATAGTAAAATATAAGTAACATAAGATTTATCATCTTAATTTTTTTTTTTTTAACTTAAAACAGACATTTATTCTCTCAAGGCTCTGGAAGCCAGAAGTCCAAAGTCAAGTT
Source organism: Procyon lotor (assembly GCA_028646535.1). Lineage (NCBI taxonomy): Eukaryota > Metazoa > Chordata > Mammalia > Carnivora > Procyonidae > Procyon > Procyon lotor. The sequence goes on along the minus strand of JAQQSY010000853.1, from coordinate 14,048 downwards.
GTCCATAGTGTTGGCTCCTCCTAGAGGCTCTGAGGGAGCCACCTTAACCGTTTTCGTAGCATTAAATAGTTCACATTGTTGCAACGATCGCCAACATCCATTCTCAGAACTCTTTCATCTTCTCAAACAGAAATTCTATATCCATTAAATAGTAACTTCCCATTTTCCCCTCCCACCCCCGTCTCTGTTTGTTTGTTTGTGTCTGTGCTAGAGGAGGGTTTGATGGTATGAGCCCTTTAGCAAATATTTATTAGTGGTTTCTGGAGTTCCCTGGCACTGTGCTAGCCCTGAAACATGGGAGCGACTCAAGGCTCATCCCTGGCCCTGAAGCCTGAACAAAAATGGAAGAGAATTTTTTTCATGTCTTCACTCGGCAGAACTCTTGTGACCCAGTCAGGCCCATGGGGCCAGGAAGCTGCAAAGAAAGACAGCCAATCCCTGCCCTGGAGATGCTGTCGTCTGGGACCAGGGACAAGGAGCAGCTCCAACTACCGACCTTCCAGACTTCCCTACTCAGGCCTCTCTGCTTCCATGGATCCTACCTGTCCTCCCACAGAGGGAGGCACAACCTGCTGAGGAAATGCAGGGCACAGGCCCTACACTGCCTGGAGTGCACGGGAAAGCGCCAAGTCTGGTTCTTGGGTTTTAGCCCAGCTCTATCTTGATCTTCCTGGGTGACCTTGACCTAATCCCTCTTTGGGTCTCACTCCACTAACTATCAAGTTGGGATCAACAATCCTTGACACACACCTCCAAAGTGGCCCTTGTCACAGCGAAATGAGATCATGGATGTGAGTGAATTTTGATGATTCAAGTGCTCTGTGAACATGAGGGCTCTGATCTCCCACCTTCCGTGATTTGTAATGTAGAGGAAGAGCACCGTGAGGTCCGTGGGCTGACAGCTCCAAAGCTGTCCCTCCCTCCCCCGCTCCTGACACGGATTCAACTATTCCCAGCCTATCAGTTCAATTTGCACTCTACGGAAGGACTCTTCGAAGTCGGCCAGGGTCTGAACAAAGGTCACACAGCAAATGGAGTCCTGAAGGGATTTGTTCAAGGCCACACCTGAGGGGTAGTTGTCCCTCAGGCCCTGACATACCGGCCCTATAGACGCCAGAATGAGTCCTCCTGAAGCATTGTCTGCTTCTGCTCCAGCTCATGCCTGGAGCTCTTTGGCTCGGCATTCATATAGCAAGTCCTCCAAGACAGCACCTATACGTGCTGTTAGCTTTGGCGGCTCACAGAGGAAAGCTGGCTCCCCGCCATGCAAGGAGGTGAGAAGAAATCAGATAAACTCATTACGAATCTTAAAGGTCTAGTGTGGCCCAGCATGGCGGTTGGAAAGGGCAGTTCAGGGTGATTTGCAAGTTCTTCACCGCAGGCCTCCACCCAACACTTGCAAGAAAATTTGGTGAAGCTCTAGAGAGAACTGCTCTCCATGGCTTTGGGCAGTGAAATAAAACCTCCCCCCCTTGTTCTGACTCCCTTCTGACCAAGCGAAAGACTAGCCTCTGGGGAAGGAACAGAAATCGTCTTGTTCCCAGGCTCTAGGCAAAAATACATTGCTTCTGGGCAAAGAGTAGAAACTGAAATTCAACTGACTCTTGGAGGAGGGGTAGCGAAAACCTTCTCGCTGCCCCTAGGACACAGGCCAAGATCTACTGGTGTTATAGAAAAGATGGAAGAACTCAGGGAGACAGATAGGAAATGTCTCTACTCTGGAATGCTGCAGATAGAAGGCAACAGATTTCATTTTTTCCTCTGGCTGCTTTAACATTTACTTTCTATTTTTGGTTTTCAGTATCTAGGTGTGTATGTGCTTTGTATTTGTCCTGCTTGATTTTCTCTGGAATTCCTGCATCTGTGATTTGTTATCTTTCATTAAATTTGCAAAAGACTCAGCCATTATCTCTCTGAATATTTTCTCTTCCTTCCTCTCTCTCTTTTTAACCTCTGAGACTCCAATTATATGCATCTTTAGACTATCTGATGTTGTCCTGGAGTTCTTGGATGCTGTGTTCTCCTTCCCCACCTACATTCTTTTTTCTCTTTATGTTTCATTTTGGATAATTTCCACTGCCCTAGATTCAAGTTCACTGCTTCTTTCCTGGTTGTTCCCAGTTTGCTGGGAGTTCTTTATCTCTGATAGGTTTTGTTTTTTTTTTTAATTTCTAACATTTCATTTAATTCTTCTTTTTTTTTTTTTAAATTTATTTATTTGGCAGAGAGAGATCAAAAGTAGGCAGAGAGGCAGGCAGAGAGAGAGGAGGAAGCAATCTCCCTGATGAGCAGAGAGCCCAATGCGGGGCTCGATCCCAGGACCCTGAGATCATGACCCGAGCCGAAGGCAGAGGCTCCAACCCGCTGAGCCACCCAGGTGCCCCGATTCTTCTTTAAAAAAAAAAAAAGATTTATTTATTTTAGAGACAGAGAGAGAGAGAGAGAGATGGAGTGCGAGCAGTTGGAGGGACAGAAGGAGAGGGAGAGAAGCAGGCTCTGCGTTGACTCTGGTGCCCAATGTTGGGCTCAATCACACAACCCAGAGATCGTGACCTGAGCAGAAACCAGTAGTCCAACACTCAACTGACTGAGCCAAGCAGGTGCTCCGATTCTCTTTTACGGTGTTGTCTTTGTGCTAAAACCCCCATCTCTTTCTACAGGCTGTCTGTTATCTCCTCTCCATCCTTCACTTAATAATCATAGTTATTTTAAAGTCTCTGATAGACGACATTTTTTTAAAGATTTTATTTATTTATTTGACAGAGAGAGAGAGATCACAAGTAGGCAGAGAGGCAGGCAGAGAGAGGGGGGGAAGCAGGCTCCCTGCTGAGCAGAGAGCCTGATGCGGGGCTCGATCCCAGGACCCTGAGATCATGACCTGAGCCGAAGGCAGAGGCTTTAACCCACTGAGCCACCCAGGTGCCCCAAGATGACATTTTTTGTAGACCTGCACAACAAGCAATGTTGAAGGAAATTTTTTTTTTAAGATTTTATTTATTTATTTGACAGAGAGAGATCACAGGTAGGCAGAGAAGGAGGCAGAGAGAGGGGGGGAAGCAGACTCCCCGCTGAGCAAAAAGCCCGATGTGGGGCTCGATCCCAGGACCCTGAGATCATGACCTGAGCCAAAGGCAGAGGCTTTAACCCACTGAGCCACCCAGGCACCCCTGAAGGAAATTTTTTAGGTGGAGTGCACTCGACAGCACATGGGAACCTGGATTTACACAATGAAGACTGAAGGAAATTATAAAACAAACAAATGAACTAACAAAAAAGAAGGTAAATAAAAAAATTTATTCTTATTATTAATCACTTTAAAAAATAATTGATTATCCAAAGCAAATATAGTCACAACATAATTTATAACATCTGTAGAAATAAAATAATATAACAAAAATAGCACACAGAATAGGAGTGAGGAAATGGAATTATACTATTATAAGGCTCGTTCGCCTGTACATGAAATGGTATGTTATTCTTCAAAGGTAGACCCTGATTAAGTTCAAGATGTATATTGTGAACCCCAAATCGAACACTAAAAACTTTGTAAAGTGGTATAATCAATAACTCAGTAGTGGAATCTAACGGAATTATAATAAAATACTAAATTAATTCAAAGTAAGGCTTGAAAAGAGGAAAAAGGATATAGGATCAGATTTCGAAAATAGAAAACTACTCAGGTGGTACATTTAAATGCAGCCATATCGGTAATGATATAAATAGTGAATGATCTTGTTAAACACTCAATTAAGAGGCAGAGATTGTCAAACAGTCTTAAAAAAAAAAAAGACTGAATTATATGCTGTCTACAAGAACCTCACTTTGTTTATTTTTGAGGGTAGCTGACACAGCTACAGGAGTTTCAGGCATACTGCATAGTGATTGGACAAGTTCATACCCTATGCTGTGATCATCACAAGTAGCGACTGTCTGTCCCCACACAACACTATTATGATGTCACTGACTATATTCCTTATGCTGTGCCTTTTATTCCCATGACTTATTCATCCCATAACTGGAAGCCTATCTCCCCCTCCTCCTCACCCATTTTGCCCATCTTCCCACCCCTTTGGCAACCGTGTTTGTTCTTTGAATTTATGGCTCTGATTCTGTTTTTTGTTTATTCACTTTTTTGTAGATTCCACATATGAGTGGAATCATATGGCATTTGGCTTTCTCAGTCTGACTTATTTTACCTAGTATAACACCCTTAGTTGCACCCATGTTGTTGCAAATGACACAATCACATCCTTTTTTATGGCTGGGTAGTAGTCCATTGTTTATATATACACCACATTTTCCTTATCCTTTTGTTTATCAATGGACACTTAGGTTGCTTCCATATCTTGGCTACTGTTATTGGTGTAATAAATATAGGGTTACATACATCTTTTCAAATTAGTGTTTTCATATTCTTTGGGTAAATACCCAGTAGTGCTATGATCGGATCATACAGTAGTTTTATTTTTAATTTTTTGAGGATCCTCCATACTGTTTTCCATAGTGGCTGTAAATGTAATATGTAATGTAATGTATCAATTGTAAATTGATGTATGTCATGTAATGTAAAAATGTAAATTTACATTTTTACATTATATATTACATTACAAATGTAAATATCAATTTACATTCCCACCAATAGCATACATGGGTTCCTTTTTCCCCACATCCTCACCAACACTTGTTATTTCTTGTCTTTTTTATTTTAACCATTCTGACAGATGGAAGGTGATAGTGTGGTTTCGATCTGCATTTCCCTGATGATGAATAATGTTGGACATCTTTTCAAGTGTCTATTGACCATCTGTATATTAAGGACTTCACTTTAAGTATAAAAACATATAGGTTAAAAAGGGATGGAATAAGTTACACTATGCAAATATTATCGAACACTAATCAAAAGAAAGTTGGTAGCTATATTAATATCAGGCAAAGTAGATTTCAGAACAAGGAATATTACCAGAAACAGTGATATGATATAATGATAAAGGGTCTAATTTGTCAAGAAAACATAATAATCCTAAATAAATAGAACCTAATAACAGATCTTCAAAATACATGAAGCAAAACCTGATAGAAATGAAAAAATAAATAAATCCACAATGATAGTTGGAGACTTCCAATTTCCTCTCTCCATTCAGTAACTAATAGAAGAAGTAGACAGAAAATCACAAGGAGGGGCGCCTGGGTGGCTCAGTCGTTAAGCGTCTGCCTTCGGCCCAGGTCATGATCCCAGGGTCCTGGGATCGAGCCCCGCATCAGGCTCTCTGCTAGGCAGGAAGTCTGCTTCTCCTGCTACCATTCCCTCTGCTTGTGTTCCCTTTCTTGCTGTGTTTCTCTCTGTCAAAAAAATAAAATCTTTAAAAAAAAAAAAAGAAAGAAAATCACAAGGATTTAGAAAACCCAAATAACAATATCAAACAACTTGACCTGATTTTTACAGAACACTCCACAGCATCAGCAGAATAAACACTTATTTCCAGTGTACATTAAAGATTTGGGGGGAGAAAAAGAGACTTGCCAAGACAGACCATATTCCCTGAAAAAAAACCTCAACAAATTTAAAAGAATTGAAGTCACATGAAGTATGTTTTCTAATAAAAATGGAATCAAATTATTGATCAATAATTTGATATCTGAAAAATCCCCAAATATTTGGAAACAGCATACTTCTAAATAAACAATGGGTCAAGAAAAAAGTACAAAGGAAATTTTAAAATATTTTTAACTGAATGGAAATGAAAACACATCAGAATTTATGGGATACAGCTTGAATAGTTCACAGAGGTAAATTTATAGCATCGAAATGCTTATGTTAGAAAACAAGAAAGGCTTGGAATCAATAATCTAAGCTTAAGAAAAAGTAGAAAAAATTATATTCAAAGCAAGCCAAAGGAAGAAAATAATAATGATAAGATAATGATAAAGAGAAGAGCATGATAAAGATAATGATAAAAATAAAGATAATGATAAAGATAAGAAATAGTGAAATTGGAAAAAGAGAAAATATTTGAAACCAAAGATTGTTATTGGAAAAATAAATAAGATCAATAAACCTCTAGTCAAACTGGTCAAGAGAAAAAGAAAAAGAAAAAATTGCCAATATTAGGAATGAAAGAGACATCACTATAGATCCCACAGATATTAAAAGGACAATGAATGAATATTATCAATGACTGGGTGCCAATATATTTAGTATCTTAGTTGAAATGTCCTAAGGGAGGGATCTCAGAGTGGCCAAGCCATTTCTCCCCCCATCTGTGCCTGGCATAATACTGAGCTTTGCGTAGACAAGAAGGGAAGTGCAGACCACAGAATGTCCAAACAGCTGTAGAGAACAATCCTCCAGGTTCAAAGGGTTAGCCTGGCAGAGGCCACACTAGGCTAGCTGCCCTGGTTCAAATTCCCCTGAATTTATTTTCAGGCTTGAACCTCTTTCTCAACACCAGGTACGCAAGAGGTGACAACTATGACTTAAATCTGGGGATTGCCCAATGGCAGTACTGGAAAATCCCCAGATTTTGTCTCTCCTTCCTGCCCAAGCCACCTCCACAGCACCATCTGGATGCAGGACTGAAGGGGTAGTTCAGCTCCGCTCTTTTTCCTCTCTCTCCCTTCCTCCCTTTGTCCCTTCCATCCAGGCCCAGGTGGATTAGAGCAAGCAAAGACTTTGGCATCAGACCAAGTAGGATATCAGTCTCGGCCCTTTTTCTCACTATCACCTCTCTAAGCCTCAGTTTCTTCATCTTTACTTTAAGCTTGTCATGAACTCATATCTCCAGGCTTCTGAAGGTTGCATATCCAGTGTTACACGCAAGGTCAGGGCTAAATTCATTTCAATCTCTGGCCTCTTCCCTAAATGACCTGAAAACTCCAATGAGGACTGTACTCCCTTTTCTCAACTTGATCTTGAACTTCAAAAGTTCCAGGAGGGTTGGGACTGGGTCGGATTTCTCCTCACCATTATATTCTGGTGCCTGCACAGGTCTGGCAAAGAGCATATACGTGATAAATGTATTGAATTAGTGAATAAATCAATGAATGAATGATGACAAAATTTATTCTGGGTGACAGGAGATGTAACACAGAATCCCACACTGTATTTTCTAGGTCCCATGAGTGCATGTGGTTGCAGAAGCAGGGAGTGGGCAATGAAATAAGATCCAGTTCTCACCCTTGAGGAAGTCAATACATTCTTTTCTGGTGTCTTCCCTATACCAGGTCTCACGCTAGGTGCTGGGATCTTTGAATCAGCTTTGTCTTTGCCTACAGTCAGAGAGGGAGGAATCTAGACAGATAAATTATATAAACTCTTTCTCCAAAATGTGGGCTTCTCCAAACTATGTACTTCTCCAAGCTGTGAACTTCCAGAAGGCAAGGACCCTACTCTATATACCTCCATATTCCTAGCCCTGGTCCCAGTGTTAAAGTTCAAGTGAAAGTTAAGCAAGAAAACCCCAAACAAACAAAAAGTGGGTTTGGTTGTAGAGAAGGCTTCTTGGAGGAAGATGCATAAAGATAGGAAGGATCGGCAGGGTGCAGAAAAAGAGACACTTTTCAGTTCAAGAAGGGAGAAGGGCACCTCAGTTCAAGAACACAGTGTGAGCAAAGCCCCAGAGGGGGAAAGTACATTCACGGACCCAGCAAGTGACCTGATGTGACCAGAGAGCTGAATCCCTATCAGAGAGAGGCATGGAGGAAGGCTGGAGGGAGTTGTAGGGGCAGAATTACACGAAGCCTTGAATGCCATGTTGAGGAGCTCGGGCCTCATCCTAAAGCTAAGGGAGTCATAGGTGAGAATGGTTGGATTGTGTGTTCCAGAGATCAGTCTGGGGGTCCTCGTGGAGCACAGGATGGAGATGAGGGACCCGTGAAGAGGCTAGTGTAGTCTCTGCAAAGGAAGGTGGCAAGGCCTAGCAGAGATGGAGAGAGCTTTGTTGTGCTTATCGATGGTGGAGATGTCTGTGAGTACGTTTCTAGATGTGCATTCTTCCCCAGAGGGTCAGCCTAATCACAAATTTCAAACCCACTCAGCTTCACAACCCATCATACCCAAAGCCTGGGGGAGGCCAAGGATACTAGAGAAAGAGGCTGAAACGTGTCTCTCCAGTGCCTGACTTTATATTTCTTATAAAGAGAGGTTCGACACTCTTCTACAGACTTTCAGGGTCTTCTAATCTTGGGTATCTCACCTAAAATATTTGTTTTCCTGCCCTTCTTTGTGTCTCCTGCATGCCTTGTGTCAAAATCCTTGTACAGGTTGCTGATTGAGAAAACGCCGGGCTGGGAGGGTGGAGCCTGGGGTCATCAGGACCCCTCACTCTAAGATGAGCTTCTGTTTGAGACAGCTAGCTGTTCCTCACTAGCAGGGCCCGTGCGTGGCTGCTGGTCGCCCGGCCCACTCAGGGACTCTGCTGAGTGCCGTGCACTTGCACGTCGGCCAGCTGGCGGATCCAGTAAGGCCACGGGAGAGGGAACATCCCCTCTAGGTGACTCGGCAACAGCCCCTGATCACTAACTTTTCCTTCTTTCAAGGGACACTGAATAGCCTTTAAAATAAGCAGTTTTGGGGCACCTGAGTGGTTCAATGGGTTAAGCCTCTGCCTTTAGCTCAGGTCTTAGGGTCCTGGGATGGAGCCCCGCATTGGGCTCTCTGCTCAGCAGGGAGCCTACTCCTCTCCCCCCCCCGCCCCTGCTTGCCTTTCTGCCTGCTTGTGATCTCTCTCTTTCTCTCTGTCAAATAAATAAATAAAATATATTTTTTTAAAAAGCAGTTTATTCCGTTGACCTGAGAAAGGGCCAGGATTTTGCCGCTACTACAAAGCCTAGACTCCGGAGCCAGACTTACCTGGGTTTAAACCCTGGCTCTGCCACTTCTTAGCTGTGTGGGCCTGGACACATCTTTTTTTTTAACCCCTTTGTGCTTAAATTTCTTCATCTGTGAAATGGGGCTAATTCCAGTAGTGTGTACTCCATAGGGCTGTCATGAGGCTGAAACAACTGCACACATGTAAAGTAGCTACAAGAGTAACTGGTGGTTAGTAAATGCTCTTTCAAGTTTAGCACGGACCAGCTGGTAGTTTCTGAAACCTGCCTCTGCCCCCTTTGGGAAAATCCGAACTGCTCTAGCAGTCTCCTAGTGCTTCTCCAGCAGAACACGGTCCTCACACACATTCCTGGTCTCCTCTGACCAGGGCTCCTTCCAGGACCCTTGGTCTCATTGTGGTTTTCCTTTGGGAGCGGTGGTCCCGCTGAAGTGCCTGGGAGTCTTCTCTGGTGCCCTCCGGTTTCCCTGGTGTCTCTGGGCATTTCATTCTCCCCTCCTCCATTACGTTCGTTCATGGGCTTTCAGACAGCTCGCCCCATTTCCAGGTAAACCTGTCCTCCCAATGCTTCGTGTCAATCATAATACTTCTATTGATAACATTTGTCGAATACTATGCGCCAGGCTCCGTGCTGGGCACTTTATGTTCGTTATTTTAGTTCTTACAGTCCCAGGAAGGAGGTACTTTTATTCCCATTTGGACGGAGCACAGGGAAACTGCGGCTCAAACACAGTAAGCGACATTACCAGGTGGCAAGGTTAGGGCTGATTCAGTCTGGGGCCCGTGTCAGGGTCAAGGTGCATATGGATTAGGAGAAGTGCCTCGTCCAGGTAGACTTATTATAGTTACTATAAGAATGATCCATTAGCAGACCTGTCCTGAGCCCCTGCTCTGTGTGATGGATGTGACCGGGTCCCAGCCCTCGAGAGGCTGCCCTTTGCTCCTGGAGTGGGGGGCACGAGCCTTGCCATCCTCAGTGGGTCGAGTCCCCTAGCACTTACTACTCTGCACTGGGTTTCCAGCTGTCTTCCCAGAGCCCTGGAGTCTGGAGTTTGGGGGCTGCCCAAGTGAGAGGCTGACCATCTGGATCTTGGGGCCACCCCGGCCGAACCAGAGTGGCCCCTATCATCTGTGGTCGCCTCATGGGCTTCTGAACAAGGCTGGATTTGGAGAAAGGGTTGCTCTGCTAAAGAAAGCTGGGGGAAAAAACCTGCTGAATACTAACGGTCTTTTGAAAAACACAATTGAGCTATAACGTTAGATCCAGGTATACAAGATGATCCGCTATACGTAAATATTGCAAACGATCACCACAGTAAGTCTAGTTAACATCCGTCCTTACGTGTCCTCATGGCTTGTTTTAACATGTCTGCTTCTGCCCTGAGCATGCGGGCTCCTGAGAGCAGGGCCAGCAGCGGGCTGGGAGGGTCTCAGAATGCACCCGGAGCTCCCCGTGCAAAATAAGGTTTGCCTCCTTTCCCTGCAGCAGAACGGTCTTAGGAGAAGTTGAGTAAGAACCTCGCAGACAGAATGATGCAAGGGGAACTTTCGGTACACATTGCAACAGAGCACTCTAAAACGGGGCCGGGGCTGTGCTGATGGCTTTGATCCCAAGGGTCTCAGCCCTGCTCCTCTCCAGCTGGCCAAACCCGTCACAGCCCAGCACCCCAATGCCTGCCCTTAGAGCCAGGAGGTTTGAAACCTGAAGCCAGCCTCAATCACCCCCGTGGGCCAAAGGCCCATGTCCATGTCCATGTCACCAAAACCTGGACATTCTAAGACCTCAGCACTTCTTCGACCTTCCCTTCTTCCCTTTGGCCCTGCTATCACTTTGGTGCAAGCTGTGTTATCCTCATCTCTCCCCCTCTCTCTCCTCTCCCTTCCTCCTTCCTTTCTTCCATCCAGTATGACCCAAATCCCTCCTGTGGGCCAGGTCCAGCACTGGGCACCGGGACACAGAGAGCCCTCTGATTCCACCTTTGCCCTTGAGTAGCCTCTCCTGGGCAAGACAGGTGTGTAAACGTTAACAGTCCAGGTGCTCTGAAAGAGAGAAGCCAGGGGTCTGATGGGGACACGGAGCAGAGAGAGGGTCCTCCCAAGGGCTGTGTGCTGCGTATCTTCCATTTGTCCTCTGAGGCCCACTCTCTACCTTTCTCTATCCTGCACACTTCCTGAATTCTCGGCATGGGCTGAGTTATTGGGCTCCCTTACCCTCTGGTCACTGGGAAGCCTAGCAGAAGACCGGAGAAAGGGACAGAGCGTGACTCTGCCTGGTCACTATGTTGGCCTATTCCCCTTCAAGGAGGGCTGGGGCTATCAGGGGGCCTGCTCTACACAGAGGGGCCCCCTCTGCTTGGCTTCCTCCCTGTGGACCTTTAGGCCGCATCCCCCCAGTATTACTAGCCTTGGGGTACTGCACCATCCCTTGAGTTTTCTCTATATCTGGCCTATATTTTTGCAAAGTTTTTGTATTACAATTTCCTCTAGTTACCCAATTCCAGAGAGGTTGTCTCCTGCTGGGACCCTGGCTGACACAGGCCATAGGTAATCAGGAAGGTGAGAGCTGAACATGTTCTTGTCTGGACCATGATCTTTCTAGAGCACAAAACTGAACACATGTCACCCCTGCCAAAGCCCTTTATGGCTCCGCATTGCTCTGAGGATAAAGTCCAGACCCCTTTAGCTTGGCACCCAAGACTATACCAACTGGCTCTTAATGACCAAACAGCAGGTGGTAAAGTCATTCAGAAAGAGGACATTTGGGGGCTTGGAGAGAAGAGAAGGAGTCCCCTCAGGGGTGCCAGGCAAATTCCCGGATGAGGAAGGAGGAGGTGGGTGAGGTTCTGGACCACAGGGCCATGCCAGGCTCTCGGCACTCGCCCTCTGAGTGAGCTCAGGACTTGGAACCAGCTTGACCCCGACAAGCCCTAGCCGTGGGGCATGAGAACTGGTCCAAATCCTAGCCCCAACATGACATCTGGCAAGCTCTTTGATTCTCCCAGCCTCAGTTTTCCCAACTACTAAATGGGAATAATCTCTCAGGGTTACGGGGGAAGTTTAAAGAAAGTAATTTGCTTTTATCAAGTAATTCCAGTATTGGGGGCTGTCTCCCCTGTCTCATGACTCAGGGAAAGCACATAGGCCGAAGGTTCAGGAAGGCCTGCCTGAAGGTAAATCCCAGCTTTACTACTTTCTCACTTTGTAATCCTTGACAAGTCACTTTGCCTCTCTTGCAGAGCGGGGTTACGATCACCCCTGGCAGGGCAGCTGTGAGGATTGGGTAAGTGCACACAGAATAGAGCCTGGCATGGTGCAGGGTACTTGGCAAATGTTTGTGTTTGCTTTTCTCCCTGGGCCTCTCTTAAGGCAAGCGTTCTCCCTGCCTTGTGGGCTGGCCACGTGCAGCGGAGGGGCCAAGGCTGCAGTCCCGGTAAGGAGTCTCAGGTGTGCAAGTGTCCAACCCCTAGAAACTGCAGAACGGCACGCATAATTCCCAATGGCAGCACAACACTGGTGACTGATGGGGGAGAGGGGAGGTGGGACACGCCGTTCTTGGTGAGGCCCACTCTGGTCAGCTCCCGCTTGGCCGCTTGACTTGGCCTCTCTCCCCCTGGTTTGGTCAAAGCACCCAGGGGCTGGGTAGGGGGAAGATAGAGGAAATATGACTCAGGTCCCAGGGCCATCCTGCTCACGTACCCGCAGGAGGAGCAGGGCGCGCCATTACAGACGGGAATGTAGGGATGTTCCGAGGTGCAGGGAGGGGGCCAAGAGAAGCTAGTGCCCATGTGAGGGGACTCACCTCACTCACCTCATGCAGGAGGCCACGGTCTCCTGACGCAGGAGGCCACAGTCCCAGGACAAAGAAAGCTGCCACGTGTGTGTGAAGGGCCAAACTCAAGCCACATGTTATTGTCCTATTCCCCAAGCCCCACCTCCCTACCACCAACCCACCTGCTCTTCCTAACCCTCTAATCTAAGGTGCCCTGCTCTTCACACCCCTCCTTTGGTCCACCCCCCACGGGATGAAGTCCAAGTTTCTCAAATTCCCATTCATTTCAAGTACAAGGCCCTTCAGATCTGGTCCCTGACCCCGTCTCATCTTTTACTCCTCCCCTGCCTACATCCTCACAGCCACGCCAGGGTGCTCCCGGGTCCCATCTCCCCGCCTTCCCCCATGCTGTGGCCTCTGCCTGAAGGCCTTTTCCTTTCTCTCAGCCTAGCAGAACCGGACTGATGATCTCCTGTCCGGTGGCAAACGCCGTCGTCTCCCAACCTTCCCAGTTTAAGACATCACCTCTGTCCTGCCCTGCGCTCACAGACTGCATCTGCAAAACCACTCATCAATGGGCAAGGAAGATAATCTTGTAACATGTGCCTGGCACTATGCTAGGCTTTTTGGTATCCTACTTCATTCAGTTCTCAAAGCATCTCACAAAAATAATTATTATTCCCATTTTACAGACACGGAAACTGAGGTTCAAGGAAGGCAGGGCCAGAATCAGACTCGAGCTCCGAGGCCAAAGCTGCCATGCACTAACCGGGAGCCGAGGCAGGGGCCTCTCTCCTCTCTCTCCTCTGATTCCTGTCCCAGCACTGCCAACAGCACCTGTGTGTGGCTGTCTCCTGCGTCCTGGACCCCCAGCCTTCACCCTCCTGAGCATCCCACCGGCAGGGACTGGGCTGGCTAAGCTGGGTCCGCAGCACCCGGCAGTGTAGAGATGCTTTGTGGGCTTTCTTGATAAGATGGAAAGACAGAGGCAGCTCGGGCGGCTTAGGACCTGCCCAGGCTTACCCTAACTAATCCCGGCACCGGCGACCCGACGCGGGACCTCAACATCTTGGCCAAGTGCAGGCCCCGCCGCGGGCAGACACCTGCTGAGGCGCTCCGCCGGTTGCACGTGCTCGGCGTCCGGGGCCCGGGAGCCGCGGGTCCCCGCGGGGAGCCCTGGAGCCCGCGCCCCGCCCCGCGCCCCGCCCGCGCTGCGCTCCGCTCCCCGGGGACGAGGGGCGGGCGGGGTGGAACGGCCGGCCCCGCCCCGGCCCGCGTCGGGCCGCCCGCTTGTGAGGTGATAAAGCGCCGCGCTCCGAGCGCCGAGCGCAGTGGCCGCTGCCGACGGCCGGCTTTCGGCTGCAGCTCGGGCCCAGACGGGCGGTGCGCCCCCAGCTCCCCGCGCCGTAGCCGCTCCAGCGTCGGCGCCGTCCGCCCCCCCCCCCCCCCCCCCC
>JAQQSY010000852.1:0-14796 GCA_028646535.1 Procyon lotor | reverse complement strand
GGGAGCCTGCTTCCCCACCCCCAACCCCCTCTGCCTGTCTCTGCCTTCTTGTGATCTCTCTCCTCTCTGTCAAATAAATAAATAAAAATCTTAAAAAAGGAAAAGGAAAAGAAAAATACAAACATGATAACAAATGTTTTGGAAATATAACTTTTCTTGAAAATATTTTAAGAAATGTCAAACTTGATTTTTCAGATTCCCTTTATAAATGCAGTTTATATTATCTGGACCTCCCACTTGAGAAAAATCCTTCCTTGGACTCTGGAATGCCTTCTTCTCTACATTCTGAGCCTCATGAATTGGCAGTGACTTTTGGAGTTAAGACTTTTGGGGCTATGACTGTAGAATGACACCCTTTGGGTCATTTAGAGAGAGGATATGGAGTCTAATTGTTCTGGAAGTAAATATGCTACATAGAATGCTAAATCTACTACCCTTGAAGAAGAAACATCCTGAATTTGACTATCTTGTATACCTAGTGTTACTCTTTTTTTTTTTCCAGTGGTCCACTTGTATGCCAGCTTTCACAGGTGGCAACATGAGGCAACATTTAAACTAAATTTTACTATAAGCTCTTATCTAATGAATGAATCTCAGAAATAGTGAGTTTATTTACTTACCTTCTTTTTTTGAATTTTACCATCACTTCCCATCATGAATGACTGCATAATATATCATAGTTATTTGCAGTCTAGCAGGTCAAAAAAAATGTCCCTTATTTAGAAATGGTTTTAATTATACATAAATCACCAAATTTTTTTCCTCCCCAAGTTTCTTTTTACCCAGGAGAGTTTCATTTTCATTCTCTCCAGGACTTTTCTGTGGTTTTCTTAAACTGAATTACCAGACAACAAAATTATATGAGTGAGTGGCTAAAAGATAGTGGAGGGCACGGGAGTAGCTCAGTTGGTTTTAGGCATTTGCCTTCAGCTCAGATCATGATCCTGGAATCCTGCGATCGAGTCCCATGTCAGATTCCCTGCTCCTCTGGGAGCCTGCTTTTCCCTCTGCCTCTGTGTGTCTCTCTGTGTCTTTCATGAATAAATAAAATCTTTACACAAAATGAAGAACAGTGTAAGGATTCTGTGCATGCAGTACTGTAGTGTAAAGTACCCTTCTTCACACTCTATTATATTGAAAGTGGTTATATTTTACTACACACTGGAATAAACAAAGCAGACTAGTTTCTATTGGTTGGGTATCACCTCTTGGGGAATCTGGCTAGTCCAGCTCCTCCCTGAATCCGTAAAGTCTAATGAGGTTGATATCTTAGTGTGCTTATAAACCACTAGCACCACAGTCGTGTGCTCTGACATATTGGTTGGGAAGCCCTCCTCTGTTGCTTTGTTAGGCTTGCTAAGTACACAGTATTCCATTTCCTGTTCCCCCCCATTTCGTTTATGATTTGGGGTGATTTAGGTGTGGAAGGTAATACTAAATCTCTGTTTTCACTTTCAGTGCAAATGGTCCTATCTCTTTACACGAAATTTATAATATTTATTATTTCTATACAATGAGAAATGTTAAAATGAGCAAGTTTCTTCTTCCCTTCTTTTCTCCTTTTCTCTACCGCCTGATATAAAATAGTAATATTATATTTCCATAATTATTTCCTTGAAATTGTTAAATATGTTAGTACCTCTTTATTTTTTTAGTTGTAAATGATTTACTTTGAATCCTGACTATATTGTTTACAGTAGATGAACTGATTTCTTCTAAGAGTTTTATGGTTTCTGGTCTTGCCTTCAAGATTTTAATCTATTTGCAGTTAATTTTTGTGTATGGCATAAGATAGTAATAATAGTTTTATTCTTTTGCATGTGACTATCCAGTTTTCCCAGCATTATATTTACTGAAGAGATGGCACTTTCTCCCTTGTATATTCTTGGCTCCTTTGTTTTAAATGTATTGATCATACATTGATAGGTTTATATCTGGGCTCTCTGTTCTAGTAATCTTTGTATGGTTTTATGGTAATACCATACTGTTTTAATTACTGTAGATTTGTAATATAGTTTGAAATCAGGGAGCATGGTGACTCTAGCTTTGTTCTAGCTTTGTTCTTTGTTTTCCCTCAAGATTGTTTTGGTTATTCAAGGTCTCTTGTGATTCAACACAAATTTTGGGGTTGTTTATTCTCTTTCTGTGAAAATTATCATTGGAATTTTGATAGGGATTGCATTGAGTCTGTAAATTTTCTCTGAGTAGTATGGCCATTTTAACAATATTAATCCTTCCAACCCACGGGCACAGTTTAGCTTTTCCATTTGTTTGTGTCATCTTCACTCTGTTCCATCAGAATCTTAGTGTTTTCAGAGTACAGGTCTTTCACCTCCTTGGATAAATTTATTCCTTGACATTTCATTCTTTTTGATGCATTTGTAAATGAAGTTGTTTTCTTAATTTGTCTTTCTAATAGTTCACTGTTAGTGTATAGTAATGCAGTTGATATTTGCATATTGATTTTGTAACCTACAGCTTTACTGATTGTGTTTATCTAAACAGATTTTTGGTATTTTAGGGTTTTCTTTGAAGTCATGTCTTCTGCAAATAGTGACAATTTTATTGTTTTCTTTGTAATTCGGATGCCTTTTATTTATTTTTCTTGAATAATTCCCCTGGCTAGGATTTCCAAAACTATAGAAGCGTGAATAGAAGCGGCAAGAGTGAACATCTCTTTCTGGTTCCTGATCTTAGAGGAAAAGTCTTTAGCTTTTCATCACTGAGTGTGTCCGCTGTGGGCTTGTCAGACATGGCCTTTATTATGCGGAGGTACTTTCACTCTGTATCTGCTCGGTTAAGAGTTTTTATCATAAGTGGGTGTGGGGTTTTGTCACATACTTTTTCTGCATCTGCTGAAGCAGTCTTAACGATTTTTCTCTCTCATTTTGTTAATGTCCTATATCGTGTTGATTGATTGGCAGATGTCGAGCCATCCTTCCATCCCTAGGACAAATCCCCCCTTGATCATGGTATATGATCCTTTAAATATGTTGTTGAAGTTGATTTGCCAATGTTTCGTTGAGGACTTTTGAATCTATGTTCATCAAGGATATTGGCTTATAGGTTTTTGTTTGTTTGTGTGTTCATGTGGTTTTTGTTCATTTGTTTTTTGGTGTCCTTGTCCAGTTTTGGTGATAGTCATGGTTGCTTGGTAAAATGAGTTTGGAAGCATTCCTTCCTCTTCAGGTTTTTTTTTTTTTTTTTTTTTGTTTTGGAAGGGTTTGGGAAGGATCGGTTTTGAGTCTTCTTTGAATTTTAGTAGAAATCACCATTAAAGCCATCTGGTCCCAATTGTTGAAGTTTTGCCAGGACCTGCCAGTGTCCCAAAGAAAGGAATCTTAATTAGCACCCAGTTTCAAGTTGATTGGAAGACACACCCTTAGGCAGCAGCTTTTAAAGTGTGAAAATATATGCAGTCCCTGGGACCACAATTGTAAATCCTGCTGACCTGTTCAGGAGATCCAAAGGTGTTCGACATTTGCAGAAATTGGGTTTCCCAATGAACCAATGAGTGTATAAACTCCGTTCTGAAAAATACTGCCACACTATAGCCAGTCCTAGGGAAAGTGCACAGATAGCTTTCCTTGGCTTACGTTCCCTAAGAGCACCTTTGTAGCCTCTTCATATGTGCCAAACCTAAAGCCTGCCCCTTCAGGCTGAAGCTCTAAGACAAGTAAACAGATTTTTTTCATAGGAAAGCTTGGGATAAATTTCAGTTGACTGTCGCTGCAGTGACTGGTGGTGATAGCCTGCCAAGAACTATCTGTTCAGTTGTTTCAGGCCTATGAGGCCTAGAGAGGCAAGTACCCCTGGCCACCGAAGCCAAGTGATTGGGTAGGGGAGTCTCCTTTGTGCACTGTGTGGGCCTGAGTGCAGGGCCCAGAAAGGCCTGCTGACTTTAGCTTTAGTGAGGCAGTAGGAGAGCACAGGGTCAAGACACATCCACTGTTTTTAGTGAGCAATTGGTAGAGCTTTGGGGTGGGGCCTGCCTGCCAGCTTAATGGGGTGACAGGAGAGTGCCATGACTATGAATCTTCTGGTACTAGCCAGGTGGAAAGGGAATGCAGAAATGGTGCTTGCCACTGCCTGTGTCCTAGAGAGAGTCCCAGGAGGCCCTGTCTCTTGGGCAGATGCTTTAAAGATTAGCGAATGAACCTTCTTCACAAATAGTCTAAGGCACTTTTTAAAGAGCTACTTTTGCGCTGGGTTCTGGGGTGCAGGAGCCCTTGGAAACCAGAATCTCAGCTCCCTGGAGCCCCTTCTGTCTCCGAGATGTAAGCCTAGTTGGTTTTCAAAGTCAGGTGTTTTGGGGATTCATGTCCCTCTGGTTCAGGTTGCAAGGGTCAGCATACCTTATGTGGGGCACAGACCCCTTACTCCTAAGGGAGAAGCTCTGTCCATGTTCATGAGATCCCTACAGCCCTGGAGTGGCATTTTTGGTGAGACCACATCTCTTCCTCTCCTACCTGTCTTAATGTGGCCCTTTTATCCTTTGTTGCAGAGGAGCTTTCCAGCTGGTTTTCAGGTCTTTTTCAGAAGGAGTTGTTTGATAGGTAGCATTACATTTGGTGTGTCCAAGCAAGGAGATGAAGTCAAGGTCTTTCCATACCATCTTGGACTGCCTCATCTGTCTCTAATCCTTTTGTTGTTTAATTACATTTCCTTTTGGTGTCTTTTGAAATTGTGTTTACACAATGACTATTTCTTTTATGTGATACCTGATACTGTTTTCCATTCCCTGTGATATTTATCTTTTTATTTTTAACTTCTGGCAGTCTTGGATCATCTCTCTGCTCCAAGCCCACTTTATCTGGACATAAAAGATCTTACACGGTTTTGCTTTCCTTGACCTCCTTGACATAGTTTCCTCCTCCCTTCCCTTGATTTTTCTCAGTTCCAGGACACTGCTCCTTGGTGTTCTTGGCACATATCAGGCATGTTCTTGAGAGACTTGGCTGTTCTCTTTTGCTGGAATGTTTTCCTCTTTCATGTCAACACTGCTTGCTGTCTCACTTGCTTCTGGTCTTTTTCTCAAAAGTCATGGTGAAGCCTTCACTGAGCTACTCTACAACCTCAGTCTTCTTCCAAAATCTCATATTCCCCTTCCTGTTTTTTCTCCTTAGTTATCAACACTGCCTGTGCCCTGTTTTACTTCCTTACCTTGATTGTGTCTTTCCTACTAGAAAAAAAGCCCTTAAAGAAATTTTGTCTCTCTACTACTTTATCTCCTGCACCAGATACAGAATAGTTCATTAAATAGTATTAAACGAACAAACAAATAGAGGAGTTATGGATCTTCTCAACTTTATTTTCCAAATATTTCATTTAAATGTTACTTTTCACCATCAGATCTTTCACTTGAACATGTACTTTTTATAACCCAGTGTTTTGTTTCTTAGAGCTTTCTATACCACTTAATTTTATTGATGTAATATTTTCCCTATTCTTTTTGAAGCTCGGAAACCTTTTTGATGCTTTTGTTCTGTTCATTGCTTTCCACTGGTCTTTGACTTCCTTTAATCTCTCTTTTTTTCTCAGAAAAATGCATGGGGCACTAAAATAGCTTATTGGAAGTTATTGTGCATGTTGTTGCTTATGGATTACTAGGCTTCATTATAGAATATTAGGGCTAGAACATTTTTATTGTCAGATACCCAGCTCTTAGTGTCTTTGAGTTTTTCTCTGGGGCTGATAAGGTACCTAGTACCTAAGAGGCTGCCAGAGACCAGAGAGAGAGAGGATAGAACATTTTACTGCTTGAGAGGAATAATCAATCTTTCTTCTTCCCTTCCCTCTCCCTCTCCCTCTCCCTCCCTCTCTCTCTGTCTTTCTTGGAAGAATTTTCTCCTCCTTCAGTATTGTTCCACCTCCTCAGTGGGCACCATATGTTTCCAGTACCCTCTCTCTCTGGCTAAAACTCTTCGAGAGGAAAATTCTTGTTTTCTCCTGAGAGGGGAAAAGTTGTTCTCTTACTTCTGGAATAGGGGAAGGGATCTGTAACCCAGCTTCAGAGAGCTCTGTTCCCTAAAACTCTCTGGTGTTTCTGTGATTCTTTGGTGTAGTTTGCCCTGTAATTCTTCTGTGGAGAGTTTAGAATCTGGCTTCCCTAGGTCTGTGTCAGGAACTACCAATATATCTGTCCTTTGGATTTCGCATTTCAGTTTGTGATCATCTTTCCCATTCCTAGTCCTTTTTGTTTATCTTTTTTTTTTTTTTTCCCTTAAATCTCTAGTGTAATTTCAGGACTGAGCAGAGGAAAACACATGGTTCAATTCATTCATTTAAAATGGTAACACTACAGGGGCACCTGGGCGGCTCAGTGGGTTAAGCCTCTGCCTTTGGCTCAGGTCATGATCTCAGGGTCCTGGGATCGAGCCCCACATCAGGCTCTCTGCTCATTGGGGAGCCTGCTTTCCCCTGTCTCTTCTGCCTGCCTCTCTGCCTACTTGTGATCTCTTTATCTCTGTCAAATAAATAAAGAAAATCTTTAAAAAATAAATAAAATGGTAACACTATTTAAGGGGTTCTTATTTTGCATCTTTAATGAACTCATTTTTAGTGGACCTGATGCCTAATAATTTTTAGTTAAGATATTTAGACTAATAGCAGAATTTGGGTCAATTTCCTGTATTTCTTATTTAGAAGAAAGTGATTTATCACAATAGAGGAGGGAAAAAACAGTATAATTTTAGGACACCAAAAGGCCAATATATGAGCTATGACATTAACTCTGCCCTCAGCCATTTCTTTGCCTCACTGGTCCTCAGTTTCCCACTCCGTTAGTTGATAGGTTTAGATAACTGGTCTCTGAGATCATTCTAGAATAAATATTTTACTTTGTATTTATACAAATAGACTTCCATTGGTTTGTCTGTTTTGCACAGGTTCCACTGAGTCACTCCCAAAATATGTAAACTGCTCATGTTGTGTTGCCACTTTATCGAGGTTATTTCTGACTCCTATTTTTATTGCATGTATTAGGACTGAGTTCTGACATTTCCTTCTTGTTAGCAGTACTGGAAAGAATTTAATCATCCTCAGTTAGCAAAAATTTATTGTGTTCACAGGCCCTGTTGAAGTTGTTATATGTCAGATGAATAGGGAAATCTATAGAGGTAGAGAGTTCCTTAAGATCATTGATCCAACCCCCCTCTTTTCACAGAGGACGAACTTAGGCCTATACAGCTGACCCTTGATTAACGTGGATTTGAAGTGAGCAGGTTCACTTAAGCCCATTTTTGTTTTTTTAAGAGTTAATAGCAAGCAAAAGCCACAGCGTGTTTGTTTATAATTGCCTACCACAGTTCTCCGCAGGACCAATGGAAGGCAACTAATACAGAGTTTTTACCTGAGTTCCGAGGGAGGCCTGCCAGGCCAGCAGCAGCCCCAGGGGACCCTTGGACCAAGCAGGGCTGTGGGTCGTCCCTCTGCTCACAGGATAGTCAGGTTACATGCCTGAGGTTGGTGGCCAATGGGCTACAGTGGGAGGACGTGCCCAGAGGATGGGGATGGCGCTACCGGGTAGCCCTGAGCCCTGAGCCCCCTGGCACCTCTCCCCCCACCCCCCGCAGTCCTTCTTGTCCCAGGGCAGCCATGGGCCTTAGTTCTCTGAGTGGTGCCCCAGCCTCACGACCCCCTGAAGGCCTTGGCTGCTGGTGGCCACAGATTAGTAGTACACCTCCACACAGATGGAGGAGCTAGACCACACCTGTAGGCCCCTGTTGCCCTCAATGGGCTGATCTGGTCACAGCTGCTGCTGAGGAGAGGCTACCAGGCTCTGGAATGTCACCATCCTGGGGCTAGGCCTGCCACTGATCCTGGCCCAGAGGGGTGACCTGGCCCACCTCTACTTTACAATAAATACATGTGCAGTACTGTAAACATGTTCTTTTTCTTCCTTATGATTTTCTTAACATTTTTTTTTCTCTAGCTTACATATTTTAAGAATACAGTGTATAATACACATAAAACGTAAAACCTGTGTTCATTGACTAGGTTATTGGCAAGGCTTTTAGTCAAAAGTATGCTATTAGTGGTAATGTTTTTAGGGAGTCAGAAGTCATATGTGTCTTTTTGACCATATCAGGGATCAGTAGCCCTGACCCTTGCCCTGTTCAAGGGTCAACTGTAAGGTGATAGCAATTGCTTACTGTCATAGTGAGATTCAATTAAATGGCACTGCCAAGATCTGAACTCTTACTGTTTCAGACTCTGATGCATTCAGGATTCTGTCAACTGCTGTTGTAGTCAGTTTCTTCACTTTTGTTTTATTATGATTTTGTTCTGTTTTGTTTTATTGGCCCATACACTGGGCACTAAATAGGGCACAACACTGTCCGCCTTGACTCAGCTCTAACATTGGTAATTGAGCTTGGAGTCTCAACAGTAGCCACAAGGTGTACTCCTTGTAGATATGTTTTACTTCTCCATTATTAGGTCCTTATTCAGTAGCTTCACTTCTTTGTTAAGACACCATCAAATAACAAACTGTCCTTCAGAAATTATAATTGATAGCTGAAGAAAATGAGAATCCTCCTTAAATCATTAAACACTGTTCTCTTTAGATTTGTCCAATAATTAGAATTGCAGAGAAGATATATTACAGAGAAGATATTATTTTAGCATTTTTACACTCCCAGAATTTTATCCCTTGTTTAATAATGCATAATATAATAATATATAATATATAATAATTTAATATAACAAAAATTATTTATCTTAAGATTTCTATATCCACATATATATGTGTATATATATCTGTATATATATATATATTTTTTTTTTTTTTTCCCCTTTTAGAGCAAAAATCTTCAAGAAAGATATTTGCATTGATAGGATGAAAGTCAGGAGCTGAGGGTATGGAGGGAGGGATTAGGTTTTACTTAAAATGAATTTACCAGAGTGTAGCTCTTTTCCATAGGTAATAATACTCATTTAGGAGATTTCTTTATTGCATATATATTTATTTTTTTTAAGGAAGCTCTATGCCCAACGTGGGGCTTGGACTCATGACCCCATGTTCAAGAGTCACAGGCTCTACCAACTGATCTGGCCAGGCACCCCTATCCCTATGCTTACTTTTAAACATAATGAATTGTATGAATTGCATGAGGAATATCACTAAAAATGTTAGAATAGGAATTAATAAGTGTCAGTAAACCTTTTCATTTTCATTAACATCTATTAGGTGCCTTTGATGAGTGGTATGTTTCCCTTTGTGCTATTCATATCCAGAAGACTTTTCTTCATAGAATTTGTTTTACATTTTTCTAATTAGGAGGAAAATGTTATTTTATACCATTTATAAAGTTTCCCAGACCTATCATGAACCATTTAATTAAGATGGCTTGTTTTGAATCAACAAGGCTTACCTGGGTTTTATCGAATTGAATTTCCAGAGGTTGGGCCGAGACATCTGCATGTTCAGAAGCCTTTCTAGATGTTTCTGATATGCACAAAGTAGAAGGGTGGGTAAGCCAGATAATAGGACAACAGGGACCTGGATGTTTGCTCTTGGTGACAAAGGAAGAAGGGAAATTAGTTCCGTATATTTAATGTTTGACAATACTATCCATTGCTTTTATAAATTTCTCAGACAAAGGAAAGCATATAAATGTGAGGCTGTTCTCAGTGGTTAATGCTAATCTGAACAAAACATAATATTGGAAAAGTACGTATAATCCCAAGTTGAGTAAGCTCTGTATAAAGTAGTATGTATGTGAATAAGCAAATAATAACCTTTCCCCAAAGAGTAATGTCCACCTGAATAAATTGTATTAAATACTTTGTAACCCATACATCTGAAAAAGTTGGCCTCAGTAGATAGAATGAATTGGATAGAATTATAAAGGAGGAAATTGTGTGATATATAAATAAAATTGTGCTTTTATACTTCTTTCCTTTTATATACAGAAGAAAACATATAAATTGAAAACATACTTTTATTGCAACACCAACCAAGGAATTTCAAGTTTTACTGTGTGTATGTCTGTGTCCTTGGGTCTGTCACATTGCAGGTGTGAGAACATTGAGCCAGCCAAATGCTGCCATGGGCAGGAAATTTTTATTATCATGATAGCTGTGGAGCCGGGCTTAGGGAATAATTTCTCTCTTAAAATCTGTCTCTGACTATGGTAATTTTCCTGAAATGTCATTATTATGTATTTGGAAGTTAATAAAAATGTTAGGGGTAGTCACAGAAGCAGTAACTCAAACACTTTTCACTTTTGCAGGATTATTCAGTGGTTGGTTCCACCATTAAACTTGAATTTAATTTTTCTTTTGTGCAGAGTGAATATGCTGAGTCGCTTTTGCTTTGAAGCATTTATCTTTGTGCTAAAATACAGTGCTATCCCTTACCTAACACTGGTGTATCTTTGGATTTACTGAGGAATGAATGAGCTTGAAAATATATTCAGGTGGAGCCATTTTTGTATGTGTGCAAAAACAGACACAATAGCTGTGTAAATTTACTTAATAATTGCAAATAAATGAGTTAAGAATCACAGTTTTCTCTCACGTGGTAATAAGTATAGGGAAGTGCTCTCTCATTCTCTTTATTCTCTTTTCTTCCTCTTTATTTTTTATCTCTCTCCCCTTTACTCTCCTTGTCTGTTGCTGTTCATCAGCCCAATAGAGAACATACTGATCATTTGTAATGGCTTTGTTTCTTATGATCTGGTGGACCCAAAGAGGAAGAGGCATCTGTTAACTCGTCTTGCCTGGAACTGAATCTTGGAAAATTGGACTTTGATTTCTAAAACAGGGATAATTGAGGGAAAACTATGTCTTTTGATCCATGTACTATAAGCTTTTTTAAGAAACAATGATTTTTTTGCTTGGAAAATATTTTGCTAGAAAACAGAAACCTTTGTTTCAGTGAGTACTTAAATGAATATGTTTGCCTCTAATCATCATGTAGAACAAAGCAGTCAGAATATTAGAGAAGGAGAAAGTCTACATGAGGTGAATTCAGAAAATTTGTCAGAAGAGAATTCTCTTCATAGAAATTCTAGAAAGAATTACAGGCAAAGAACATTGTATTTGCTTAATATTTACTAACACAATTTCACATATATTTAAAACAATCATGCATTTGGTTAAAGAAAGAGGAACGTGGCATACAGATTGCAGACAATAAATTACCATTGTGTAATTAATCTTGTCAAAGAAAAATGCACTGAACTGAGTTAACAGGCAAGGAAGAGTTTATTCAGGACTATTGTAAAAAGGGAGAGGGAGTAACCACCATAATTCAACAGAAGGCTAGTGGAAAGGAGAAGTTAGGTGGGGAATTGGTCAGTGTGGTTAGGCCCTCACACTTCTGTAATTAGGGTCCTACTCTTCCACAGAGGCTAGGAGATAGGGCAACCATCTTAGTCGGCCTGGGCTGCCATAACAGAATACCACAGGCTGGGTAGCTTTAACTACTGAGATTTATTCTCTCTTGCTTCTGGATGCTGAGAAGTCCAAGATCAAGGTGGCAGCAGGGTCAGATTCTAGTGAAGGTTCTCATCCTGGCTTATAGATGACAGCCTTCTTGCTGTGTGCTCACAAAGCAAACTGAGAGAAAGAGAGGGAGAGAGGAAGGGAGGGAATGGTACGTCTTTCTCTTCTGTAAGGACGCCAGTTCTTTTGGATCAGGGCTTCACCCCTGTGATCTCATTTAACTGTAATCACCTTCTTAAAGTCCCTGTTTTGACGACTGCCAAATGAAGGTTTAGAGCTTGAACATACAAATTTTGGGTACATGCAATTCAGTCCATAGCAGGCACTGTCTTCCTTGATGATTATATTTCAAAGAGACAGCTCCTAAGTCCTTGAGAAAGACATTCTGGCGTAAATATGGTGAGAGACTGGGAGAAGATTTATATCCTGAAGAGGTAGAGAAAGAATTTACAATTGCCAGTTTTCCAAAGTAAATGATCTAAGAAAAGGGAGGTCAGGGACTCTTGTCGGGAAAAAAATCCGTCTGAAGTTTAGTCAAAATGAGGGGAAGTTTAAGGCCGTCCTGGCCAATCTGGGGGTCGTCATTGCTTTGTGTACTCTCTAAAAAAGAAATTGCCACAAGTTCTTTGTTTTTTCATTTATTCATCGTAAAGCTTTCAAAGAATATTCATGCATGAGCCAAACCATGTCCTGGAGGACCAAGGAAGTGCTGCATAATGCAATAATGTAACATTTTGATTAGTATTTTCAGATTATTTTGCTGCTTGTTAGCCACAGGGGGATAGAAGTGGAATCTTTGTCTAATAATAAATTCTTTGTGTCCCTCAGGATTTTGTTGTCCGTAGGCCAATTACCATTCCGTGTGTGTGTGTGTGTGTGTGTGTGTGTGTGTGTTTATAAATAAAATAATAGACTAGGACTTAGCACCCAGATGTAAAAGCAGAGGTCAGCCCTCTATTTATCTTTGAATATAAATGGCAAGACCAGATTTTGTATCTGTATTTTGAAGGAAAACAGGGCCAAGGGAATATAAAAAGAGAAGATGAGGGGCGCCTGGGTGGCTCAGTGGGTTAAAGCCTCTGCCTTTGGCCCAGGTCATGATCTCAGGGTCCTGGGATCGAGCCCCGCATGGGGCTTTCTGCTCGGCGGGGAGTCTGCTTCCCCCTCTCTCTGCCTGTCTCTCTGCCTGCTTGTGGTCTCTTTCTCTCTGTCAAATGAATGAATAAAATCTTAAAAAAAAAAAAATAAAAGAGGATGAAAGTAGGAAAGGGGAAAAAAAAATCAGAGGGAATGTCTTTCCTTGAGTTGGCATTATTACCAACTCTGGTTTCTGTTGGTAGCAAATTGTCAGGCGTTCTCACTCTGTTGCAAGTCAGTTGCTCACAAAGGGGCTTTTCAACTTACTAACCATTCAATGAACTTTAACCGGATAAAGAACAGGGATGGGACTTGAATGAGGTGAGTGGGTCACGTGCCTCTGGGTACAAAATTTAAAAGGACACACACCAAAAAAACCCAAATTACTTCAAAGTGGGGTTGCGATGACTGGTTTTTCTTTTGGCTCAGAGTCTGGTATGGCTCTATAAGGCACTATGAGTGACCTTGTCTTTGTTGAAAATTGTTATATTTTGTTGCCTGTGGATTTTTGCATTCATTTTATGTTTTTCAAAAATACCACCTCCAACATTACATATATCGTTTACCAAACTTTTTGGCATACTCTTAAATTTTGCAATCACCATACATGCTTTGCTGTGTCAGCCTATCCCTACTAGGTTGGAGGAAAAAGAAATGGTACTTCCCCTCTAGATTTAGAGTTTATTTTAAGTCCTTCTAGTTTGGTAGAGTAAGTCTAGAAAGTATAAGTAAAGCAGTGCTTTTCTTCGTGTGTACTAAGAGAGGATAACATTGGTGTAGTTAAAAAGAGCATTGTTCATTTCCCCACAGGTCACTCAAGGACATTTGGGTAGAGAGGACTTTTGTCAAGAGGGAAGTTTGATGAAGAGAAATATCTCTGAGAATGTACAGGTAACTCAAAGCACACAATTTAATGTCACCAAGAGAGAATATTGAAGGGATAAACTGTTGATTAAGAGACAGTATATGTGATTCTTGTGCTACATTTTCATCATGTTATGTTTGTAAGTCTTTGAAACCTATCTAACCATCTGTAGTCTTCTAAAGAGGGGATTTATTCAGTCTATCTATTGACATTCTGAAGAACATGGTCTAAAATGTGAATTCAAGTTCCTGTAGGTTAGGTTGTTAAATCTCTCACTGTTTACTACCAACAAATGAAAACATATATGTGTTACTTATTGAAAGGATCCTTTCTGTTTTTATTAAGTTCTTTTTTTTTTTTTTTTATAGTCCAAATATTTTATTTGGGAAGGTATGTGAGATAAGTAAGTTTGACGTTTCTCGGATCCAGCTCACAGTTGCAAGAGAAGGAAGCAGGGGACAACAGACAGTACAGACAGGAACCAAGGGTGGGAGGGTGAGAAGCTGAGGAACTGGGGCAGTGGGGCCAGGAGGGGTCCTCAATCCATCTCTAGGTGAAGATCTATGAGCGAGGAGCACACTGGCCCACGGGTGGGACAGACATGTGGCCATCCGCACTATGGTGTCAGTCCCCATTGTCCAGCAGAGCCAGTGGCCCTTAAGGCCAGAATTCAAATGCAAGCTGTCCCCAAACAACCCCATCACAACTATTTTTAAAAGTCATGTTCTTGTAAAAAAAAAAAAACCATACGGATGGTTTTAGAGCAATGTGTTTCACTCACCCATAATCCTTCCCATGCCTGTGCACCATAATTATATTTTTTCTATGAGCCTTTCTAGTCTTTGTCTCCATTCTACAAAATTCTGCATAGTTCTGATCCTCCTGCACATATAATTTGGTAAGCATTCTACCTCTTGCAAGTGGTGTTGCCTGTTTCTACACAGCCTACATAATTGTCCATTTTAATGACCGCATATTATGCAGGATCCCCCTTTTTTTTAATTAATTTTTATTAACATATAGTGTATTATTTGCCCTAGGGTACATGTCTGTGAATCGTCAGGCTTGCACATTTCACAGCACTTAACAGCACATACCCTCCCCAATGTCCACAGCCCAGCCACCCTATCCCTACCCTCTCCCCCGCCTCCCAGCCACCCTCAGTTCATTTCATGAGTCTAGGAGTCTCTTATGGTTTGTCTTCCTCCCCATCCCTTCCTGTTTCATTTCTCTCCCCCACGCCCCCCAAAACTCCCTCCTTGCCTCTCAAATTCTTCATATCAGAGAGATCATGTGATAATTGTCTTTCTCTGACTGACTTATTTCGCTTAGCATAATACCCT
>JAQQSY010000851.1:0-14797 GCA_028646535.1 Procyon lotor | reverse complement strand
CAGAACGTCAGTGGCTGCTGGCGCCTGTAAAGGAATGGACGGATGACGAGAGGGTTCTTTCCACAGACCGCGGGGCCTTTGTCCCTCCTCCCTGTGGACTGAGGGAAGGGGCTCAGCAGACAGGCTAAAGCCATCGGGCGCATCTGGAAGGAAGAGAGAACTGGAAGGCGTCCCCTTCCCTTTGCCTCCCTACTGCTGTGTGTCAAGCACTTTACAGACGTCAGCCCATTTCATACCCAGTGTAGCCGGCTGTGGAGGTTTTTCACATGGCACATTGAGGCTTCCAGATATTTCTGCTGTTCTTGAGACCACCAGGATAGCGAGGTTCCCCTGTTTGAACCCAGACATGTCTAATTCCAATGCCCTATCAAAGTGTAATTTTCAAAATTAAGCTTCTGTCCTGTGCTCAATACATGTGTATACGAGAATTATGCCGAAGTTCAAATTACTGTATTGCTGAGGGAATCTGGGGATGACCGGGCCGGTTAGATGAAGAATATGAGAAAGTCACACGCGAAGGAAAAGGATGGTGGAGGACGATGGCGTACGATTATCATGAGAAGCAGAAACACTTCACAACTTAGAGGACAACCAGACCATGATCTTTGAGACTGCTTTCTCCACCAGGCAAAAATAACCTTCATCTTACTGGTTTCCTACAGATTCATAGCTAAGTTTACACAGTTACATGGGCTCAAGCAGGTCATAAACTCTGATGACCCATAGGTAAGTTTATTAGGCACCGCTCTTGCAAGACATGGGAATGACAGGCAGCTGTCATTTGTAGATTTGGGATCATTTTTCTTAACAGTTGATAACTTCAACCATCCCTTTGAATTGCCCCCCTCCTTTCTCTCTCCCTAAGTCTTCTCTTTCCAACTCACTTCAGTCAGGAAAATACATGTGAGGTTATGAACTTTCACACTGAAAAGAGATCTGGACAGCATTCTGAGATGATGGGGGACCTGGGTGTCCCTGAAACCCTAGGGCTGGGGGCTCCTTGCAGCTCTCAAGTCCTGGGCCAACAGCCACATGTCCTTTGGCTCAGTGCCTGGACCCCCTAAAGCTGTAAATTATAAATGGCTGACCACAGGTCTGCAGGCATTTCCACATTGCTCCTCACCCAGCCGCTCCGTTACAAATGAGCTGACCTGTGATGAAGACCAGATCCATGTGGAAAACAGCTGCCGACCAAGAATCTGTCCGCCAAACTCCAAACAGGTGAGAGCTCTCAGCCCTTGAAGACTCAGGTCCCTAATGAATCGACGGAACTCCAACCCAGGAGTCTTTCCCAAAGGCACACGCATAAATCCCTGAAGCGCCAGCATCCCAAATGCAGTGTTCCTGGCACCTGGGGTCGACGGCTCCTTCAAAGGAAGCCATCAGGTGAATCTGTGCTATTGGCTTCTTGATCACACAGAGGTTTGTGGATACGGTGCAGAGCCTGAAAGAGACCAGCCAAGGGGCCGCTATGTTAAGGGGAAGTGTCTACAATGCACTGACCTAAAAGCGTGTCATTGAACTTGAATGCAATGGTCAGCCCGTTTGTGCAAGTTTCCACTGTGCAAGCCCCACCCTGGAAGTGCGCACACTTGAACCCGGGATACACTGCGTGGACCTGCACATCTGGGCAGCTCCCGATGCAAGTGCATAGAGCATCTAAAGGCTGAGGCTCACCTGAGGGAAAGATTTTCTGGAAGGTTGCATCGTGTGCGTTAGTTTATCCGTGTAATGAACACGGGCCTCGCAGCAGTTTAGGGATGTGTATGCAAGTGCCATTTCCTAGCGAGACATTTTACCCGCCGCCCACACCCTTGAGGGCCCCTGCAGTGACTTTTTGTTCTCTGCTGTCTGTAGATGGATGAGTCATTCACACGTTGTGAGTATGAATAATGATAATATCACTTTGGAAAAACACCTAACCCGGTCCCCGTTGTGGAGGAGGGTGGTAATGGTGTTTGTTAAAGAAGGGCCGGTTTGCTGTGTTCTAAAAAGAGAAAACACTCGACTAGCAATTTTACTTAACTTGAAACCCACGTGCCCTCAAAAACATAAATGAACTGCCCTTCAGGGTACATGTAGAACGTCACGGCATCATTAAAGAGCATGCCCTCTTGGCAAGTATGACCACGATGACCGTCTCTCACTGGCTGTGTGATGCAAGCAACTGTATTGAGCTCTCTGTTCAATGCATTCCTATCCTAAAGGGTTGCTGTGAGGATTAAATAATGGATGAAAACCCTTCGACATAGTGCCTGACCAAGAGCAACTGTCATTTATGGAGCACTTACTATTAGTATACTTTCAACTGTTAAAGAGCACCAAGTGTGTGCCAAACACAGTAGGCTACAGTGCAGGATGGATCGCCATCCCCCCAAAGAACTTCACAGCTTGGAGTTATCAATAGGCAACTACAACCCAGCACGGAGGAACATTACCAGGGGATGAGCCTGGAGGACCCAGGGGCACCCTGAGGCATCAGAGCCAACTTCCTGGAAGGGGCACCGTCTCCCCCGAGACCTGGAGAGGAGTAGGAGCTGTTTTTAACCCTGGCCGTGCGAACCACACTCTGAACTACCAGGAGGCGATTTTCCCTCCTCTGTGGATTGCAAGACCCAAGGCACAGCAGGCCCTGAGGACACACGTTCCTTTACTGCTCGTGTCCCAAGTGTTGGGACAGCTCATCGGGAGACACTGCGTCATCTCATTGGTGTGTGTGCCTTTAAAATGTAATTCTTCTAGAGAAATAAGGCAATCCACCAAGAGTATTAATGATCAGCTCTCGTAAAGTCCAAGCAAAGGAATTAGCTTTAATTTTTTTTGTATTGCTTCAACTTTTGTCAGTTACCGTAAGTGCTCCCGTCATTAGCGTCATCGTCAGCATGATCATTGTTTTGTTTGGGTGCTTTGCGGGGAGTCGGGGGCAAAGCTTGGTGGGGGGACAGCAGAAAGCGCCGTGTGAAGGAGGGAGGTACATCACAGGGCGATCTTCTCCCCTCTCCGACTCCGCAGGCCTCCCTCTCCAACTGAGATCACGAGTTCCTGGCCATTCCTGGCCCCGCATCAAGGGCTTGGATTATTAGTACTCTGCCATTATCAGTATTATCAGCACTCTGGCCACAAGAGAGAGTTCTTCCAGAACCAGGGTCTCCCAGGGACCTACGGAAGTGTGGTCACTGTTAGAATTCACTCTGTGTCCACATTGGGCCTGACCCTTCATTGATTCTATGAAGGATCGGCTTCATGTCAGCGTCTGCTGACAGCAGGCCCTGGACGCTGACCTGTTTGCCTCCCCCAGGTTGCGCTGGAAAAGCTCGCTCTTATTCTTGCCAGTGGGTTGAACGCACAGTCTGCTCTTGTACTTACACACTTCCTTCAGGTGCAGCAATAATCGATCAGTCGTGATTTAAATGATTGCTTCTAGTTGCTCGGATCTTATGACAACAGCGGGCGGTAGAGTAGAGCTTCGAGGACCATCCCTGCCTCTTACCGCCCCTTCCAGCCCTTGGGGCATGACGAGCGATGCCACATGAGCCCGCAGGACAGATGCCCCCTGACCATGCTCTCGGACTGCTGCACCGAGGCGCTCAGGATTGGCATGCCCAGAGGCAGCGGTCAGGTTTCTCCCTTGGCGAGCACCGTGTTCGTTTTAAGGTGTCAGCTTTGGCTGGCCCACAGGCCAGGGATCCGGGGACCCCAGGGTTTTCACAGAGGACTGCTGGGTGGAGGGGGAAAAAGCTGCTGAGGGCCTCCCCCACCCGCATCCCTCTCCCTCTGCTCCCTCCAGGAGTGGCCGGGCGGACCTGGCAGCGATATACCACGAGCGCATCGATGTGGAGGGCCACCACTACGGCCCCTCGTCGCCGCAGCGGAAGGACGCCCTGAAGGCCGTGGACACCGTCCTCAAGTACATGACCAAGTGGATCCAGGTAACTGAAGATAAGGACCCAGAGGCTGAGCTCCCCTCTCGTCAGTTTCTTCCTGCCCCATTGGCTGTCATGAGCCCTCCGCGTCCTCCTCGCTGGGATTGGCGGTCGAGGCCGGCACCAGGCTGGGGTGGGGCTCTTTTCTTCCCACGACCCCTCCTCGGATACCAGGAGATCCCTTGTTTTACGACTGGCCCAGCAGGACTGAGATGACCAGACTGGCATCTTATCTGGCTTGTTGGCCAGCGAGATGGCCCAGTTCTTTACCAGACCTAGTCTTTCTGTGAACCAGGGCCAAGTGGGTGTGGAGGCTGGACCTGGGTTCTGTCCCTGGTCCTACCACCTCCTTGCTGGCTGACCCTCAACAAGGTAAAGCTTTCCTGGGCTTAATTTTCCACGTTTGTGAAATGGGGGAGTGACGACTCCCATCCTGCCCCACACGTCTGCCAGAAGAGCCGAAGGAGAGAACAGAGAAAGTAGCCTAAAGGGCTCAAGCCCAGGAGGGATGGTTTCTAGCACTCCTGGGAAGAGGCGTGTGCCTTCCCATCTCCCCCCTCCGGGTGCTTCTGCAGGGATGTCCAGCCGGTCTCATCAGGGCAGGAAAGGAGACGATTCAGTTTCTGAGTGAGGAAGTGTCCTTGCCCCCATAACTTAGAGTTTCCAAGACCTTCCAGAGTGAGCGAGTCTCTGCCTGGGTGCTGTCCTGACGGCCCTTGTCCGCCCACAGGAGCGGGAGCTGCAGGAGCACCTCAACGTCATCATCTTCTCAGACCACGGAATGACTGACATTTTCTGGATGGACAAAGTGATCGAGCTGAATAAGTACATCAGCCTGAGCGACGTGCAGCAAGTGAAGGACCGAGGGCCCGTCGTGAGCCTCTGGCCAGCTCCTGGGAAACACTCTGAGGCAAGAAGCGCCGTGATGGGGGGAGGGAGAAGAACAAGGGGGGTTGGGAGGGGAGGAGACACGCCCCCTCCCCTCCTGGAGCTGCGCTGGGAGCCGGGCCGCCCAGGCACGTGACCTGCTTTGCTGCTCCCTCGACCCCTGCCGAGTTGCTCCTCCTCCCGTGTCTGCCTTCCCTTCTCTGAAATGGGCAGGATGGACTCTGCTCCACAGATGTGGGTGGAAATTAAACGAGATAAAGGATGTGTGGTGCTTGGCACGTTAAGCTCTTGGCCCTCTAGCAGGGCTGTTTTATCATTGGCCGAAACGCGGCACTTCTTGGGCAAATCCGGGAGAGAGCGGATGCAGACGGATGCTCTCTGGGACAGAGCTGCACCTCCGATCTGTTTCCATCAGGGAGCTGGAGATGAGGAGGTGATGAATGAACAGGGGCTGAGGCGGTGCGTGTCATGGGTCAGCTCCTTGTCTAAGAAGGAGCTGCTTGGGTGCAGATCCCTTCCGGATCACGGACTGGTAACCCACAGCCCCCTGACCCGGGCCCTTGCTTCTTCTGAGTCCGCACAGGTGGCAGTGGCTTCACAACTGCCCTCCTGGGCTGCTGGAAACCCACAGAAGCCTGCTGGGCCCGCCTCAAGGAGATGCATGTGCCCCTTACTGCAGTGATCACCGTTGCAGGGGGGCACTCCCAAGGGGGTGCTCCCCACACGCCCTGCCATACTGCATTCTGAGATGGCGAGACATTTCTCACCCTTCTCTCCAAACCATAATTATCTGCAGCCCTTGGTAAATCGTGATGAGAAACTGAGGCACAAGCAGCATCTTGGCCCCCTGCCTCACCCCACATTGCCTTGTCACGTTGTAGGCCGAGCTCTGGGGCTTCTGCCCACTCCCAGAGAAAACTTAGTGCTCTGGACCAGGAGGCGGGTCTCTTCCGTGGGGGAGGCTCAGACTGCTGCCCGAGGCGGTGCCAGCCGCAGGGTTCCAGGAGCCTGACGCCTCCACCCAACCCAAAGCTCACTGGTGTGGAAGGACACGGCCAGCAGGAGGCCAGGTCTCTCCGACGATGCCGCTCCTCCCCGGCCTTGTCCCATTTCCTAGATGGTCGTTCCTGTTTCTCAAGTTCCGGTCGGGAAGCGGAGGTGCTGACCATTTATACAGCAGCTCAGTGCAACCCCTCAACAGGAGGCCAGGAGGAACGCCCTACCCATTGGCAGGTCCCACGGAAAACGGCTTCTTGCAAAGAAGTTCTGTCTCCTTGGCAAGGAAGATGCTCTGCATCTCCAGCTTGGTGCCCGGGGACGAGCTGCCTCCAGAATGCCCGAGCACTGGCAGCTTACGCGCTGGGAAGAGCGTCTTCCAGCGCGAGGGTCTAGCCAGGCGGCTGCGAGCCACCCGAAGCAGTTGGTGGATTATTCAAGAGCGGGGTCTGTGTTTGGGTGACAGTTGGCCATGTGACGGATACAACAGTCTGTGAGCCCCGGTGTGTGCCATCAGATTTTTCACGTATCCAAAATCTTGCTGCAGATGAGTTCCACTTCCCTTAAGAACTATTTCTCAAGGAGGAAATCGTCACTCGTGGGGTCATCGGAAACGCTATGCTAAAAAGCCTCCAGGTTAATTATTCTCCAGATGTGAGTTGAAAAAGTCAATTTTATATTCAGCTCCACCCAGGAAGACGGGCCTCATCTGGCTGAGGGCCAACAAGTCAACATCAGTCAGTTGATTTCGATGCCAGCCATAAATATTTAAGCGGCTGCTAAATATTGGAAATATGTACAGAGCTTACTCCCTCATCATGAAATTAGCGGTGTAATGAACGGCAGACAGATTACTAATACTTTTAAGATTCAGGTGTTGCTAAGACGTGCTCTAGGTCAAGGCAAAGGACAAATCCTCTTTCTTTGATCTTAGTGGCATTTAACATCAGGAAGACCAATTCCTCGTTTGCCTTTTAATTTTATTATAGAGTTTTTGACGTAGATAAGCTTTTGTGATTTGTTTATTAACTATCGAGTAGACCAATTATCATCAAATATTGAAAAGTATAAAATTATCCTTTCCATAATTCTCCTTATAGTTTTACGGCACATGTTCTTTACTTTTATAGTTATTCAAACTTCACATAATAATAATAACCCTGTCTGTATTCTTCTGCAACTTGCTTCAATGTGTCTTCTCAATCCGAGATCCCTGAGATGCTTGGGATATTCTGTGTAGCTGTAATTCGTCCCTTTTCGTTGCTGTATAGTATTCCCCCCAGGGACCCTCACGAGTCATTTCTCCCTTCCACTGTTGCTGGGCATTTGGGCTGTTCCTGTTTGCAGTCTATGTCCCTCTCTGTGTCTCCGGTGCACCAGTGTGAAGGGTTCTCGCTAGGTCCCTAGCAGCTAACTTGTTAGGTCGGGGGGGGGGGTGTGTGGATCTTCAGCCTTATAAGACGAGCTCTGCTTGTTTTCTGAGACATACAACCTCATTCTCATGTAGTCAAACGTCTCAGGTGTTTCGGTCATTTCTTTGGCCTGTAAAGTTCTCCCTCTCCCCCACGTGCAATAAATACTCACATGTGGTTAAGAAAGAGAATGCCAAGCTGGTGACTCCTGTTCTCTCGGCAGGTCTACCACAGACTTCGGACAGTGGAACACATGGCCGTCTACGAGAAGGAGGCCATACCGAGCCGGTTCTACTACAAGAAAGGGAAATTTGTCTCTCCTTTGACCTTAGTGGCTGATGAGGGATGGTTCATAACCGAGGTAATCATAAAATCATGACAATATGTTCATTACACAAGTTCCGTCCAACACCCAAAGGGAAATGATTACTCGCCTTTTGCACTTAAAAGCTTTTGTTTCCACTTAAGCGTCCTTCCTCCCCTCTGTAGAGGCCCGCAAGCCTCGGTCAGGTGACTTTGTGGACACACTGTAGACGCGGACCCACAGTCACTGTTTAGACTTCGCGGCTCCAGACTCAAGATACTTTAACAAACTGCCCTTAACTCGATGACCCAGGCTTACAGTGTCGCCTGTTCAGTTTAAAGCGCAGCAATGACTGTGAACCACAGCAGTCGCTTCAGGGCCGTGGGAATCCAGGAGAGGCTCAGCTTTGCTTTCACCTTTAAGAGGAATGTTTGGCAAACACCACCGCAGAGATCCGGGTTCCCCGGTTAGCCCACCGGATTTTGTGGAGAGTCTCTTGCGTTTAGGATCCAAACCCTCATTGCCTCGCACGCGAGCGACTTCAGCAGCTGCAGCCTGCTCCCCTGCAAGCTCCCCAGGCTCTGGGTCAAGTTCTGATTGCTGGCTGGTGTCTGCCCCCCCAACCCCTGGCCTTCAGGGGAACCGAGGTCAAGGCCGATCTAGAATATGTTTGCGGAGAAGGCGTGGCTTATCACAGACGTGGGTTTGGAGATGGCTTGCAAACGGACCAGCCTGCAGGGTGGAAGAGAATGGCGGGTGTTGGAACCTGGGGGTCATTGGTGACGCCGATGAGGTCTAAGACCTAGGTCTAGCGTTTATCTGCCAGAGAGGTGGTGATCAGCAGAAACAAATCAGCAGGCAAATGGGTGGAAGAAGTCTGGGGCCCCAGGTGTGGGAAAATGAGCGCTCCTTGACGTGCAATCTGGTTGCAGAGGAGCACTGAGTCATCCCCGTGTGCTCTCAAAGAGGAGCATCTGGTCACCCAGGAAACAGAACAGACCCCGTCGGAGCTGTCAGTCCACACGGTCCTGAGGCCCAGTGGGGCCCATCAAATCAGCGGACTTTGCTTCCACACCACGTGAGCCTAAGTTTCCAAGAAGGTCCCTGTGCCTCCTCATGCTTCTTTCTTCATTCTAGCACACTGTTTGGAGTGAGATTATTCTAGGCTCCCAGGACTTTGAGGCACAGTGGTTTGCGCACAGCTTTGCACGCACGCGCGAGCAGGGGATTGCATCACCTGGCGGGGTGTGTACCTGGCTGGGCTCCATGAGGCCGGCTTTCCCCGGTCCCCCAACAGGGCTTGCTTTCTGAACGTTTCTCAGTTTGAGAAACACTGGTGGAATGACTTTGACCTTCTCAGTGCAAAGAGATGATGAGGGTCAGTCTGGTTACCTGTCACTCACTGACACAAAAAAAGAACTCTGAAAAGTTTAGTGTTGGCCCATTAAATGTTGGGACTCTCAGTGTTATCTCTTCCCCCTTTAATTACTAATGACAGATGTTCCAGAATGAATCTTCATTGGTCATGCCTGGCTCCTTAGAAACTTTACCGTGACTCCTTCCCCACAGTTTCAGTGACATGAACATAAGGTCATTTCCCTTCTGCAGGTAATCAATCCATGAGGAAAAATTTCTTCTTAAAATTTTGGACAACGACAACAATAACAGCTTTCTTGAATGAAGTCCCCTCCCCGCCGTTACTGTTTCTGTTCTTCTCAATGACTCTGCCTCGAAGATATTGTTTGTCCTGAGAGTCACACACCACAGCATCACGTGGAACACAAATATGGTTCTGAGCTTCCCAGTAGCCAATTGAAAGAGGGAAGCACAATTACATTAACGTAACTTAGAATGTATGTCACATAAAAACACAGATGTTTATCTGAAAAATCCTGGTTGTCCCTGAGTCCTGAGAGGGGTTAGCTATCTTTCAGTCACTCCTTTTTGTACCTTAGTTTCCTAGACTGAATGAATACCTTTATCCTTTGACTCCAGTCCTTGAATTCACGGCCTCGTTTTTCAAGACTCACGGGTCAAAATTATAATCTCGGATTCTACCTTGAGAACATGGGGTTTTATCTCTTTGTCTTCTGACAAACCCTAGAGACGAGCGTCCATTTCTTTCCTGCTGCCTCGGTCTTTTTTCTTTTACGTCTTTCTGTTGGTCATTAGATTTATTTGACGCAGAGAATTGAGAACCCAGTTTGCCATCTTTGCTCCCGCCCGGTGCTGGGCCGTTCGTGCCCCATGGCCGTTTGCAGAGCCTCTGCGCACAGAAGAACCCTGTGCTTTGCTCTGCGACCTGCTCGGTCTGTGCTGGACCGCCCTTGGCCGTGGCCCTGGGGGCCAACTTCTCAGGCCCGAAAGCTGTCTCTGCGGGTCTGGGTTTGGACAGCCAAGGAGGCTTTCTTTCTGAGTTAGACGGGATTAGAAAAACAGCCGAGTCAGGACAAATTGGTGCTGGTCGGGGCCAACAAAACAGAATCCCATCTCCCCTTCCTCTCCCCTGAGGCCCCCGTCCCGAGACGGGCACGATGCAGCTTCCTCGGCAGTGTGGCCGCTCCCATCTAAACACCAACTTTTTGCTCCCGCTTTACGTTTTGCAGACTCTAAGGCTACTGCTCCACTGGGAAGACTTAAATGAGTTCATTTTTTTTTTTAACGGTCCCTTAGAGAGCTGTCCCCCAAAATAAAGACAGGGGAGCAGATTGACCCCATCGCCTGGAGGCGCACAGGTCCCCTATGTGGCTGCTGTTGCTGCCGCAGAAAAGCCGGCTCCCCGCAGCCTACTTCCGCGCTGCATTCTTTAGTGTGCGGGCTAGCCGGTCGGCCCTGGCGCTCCCCCTACAAGGGCGGCCCTCTGCGGTGGAGCAGGTGTCCCATCTGGTGACAGTAAGTCTCCTGGCTTCAGCGAGCCTACTGGAGCCCAGGTGTGGACACACCAGCTCTCGCCAGGAGCCCCTGGCCCCGCTCAGGGACCAAGTCCTGTAGCCTCTCCTCGATGGTGTCCCCCTCACGCCACAGTGCTCAGAAAGCCCGGGTGGGACCCCCCCACCTGGCGAAGGATTGTGAGACTCGGTGTTCGCTCTCCATCTCCCGGACTCCTGTCCGAGGGGAGAGAAAGGCCAAAGGCAGGCCCCAAGCTTCTCAGGGAGGCCAATATTTGGTCTCCAGAGGCAAGATTTATTTTGAAAACTGGCAAAGGATATGAAATGCCAGGCCTGGGTTGAGTGGCAGTTAGGCGTGGACCCAAAATATTTGGGGAAATCAAGACAATCTGGAAAACGTGCCTTCTTGAGTTTTCATGGCAGCTGGAGGGGTGTCGTCCAGGCCCGACTAAGCGAGCTTCAGGAAGTTGGATGTCGAGGGCTGGGGGCTGGTGACTTTCTGGGGGCGATGAGGGTCACCTGGGAGCCCAGCGCACCCTCCCTCCTCATCCTTGGCAGGCTTCCGGTAAATGCGATCCCGGGGAAAAAGGGAAAAAAAAAAAGGAGCCTAGTCCACGCAGTGCTCTCCAGCCCTTCACTGAAGCTGCTTTCGCTCTCTGGCATTTTCTGTTCAGAGGGTTAGGCTGCGTGTGGCCACAGGGCTTTCCAGGGTCAGACCACGGCCGAGGCCTGAGCAATTGGGTGCTGTGTTAGACAGGCAGGCTCCTAAGCCACAGAGACGCTATCAGAGAGACATCTCCCGGCACCGGAGTGTTCCCCACCTCCGTTCCCACGGGGACCCAAGGACTCGCGCCAACAGGAAACGTCTCGGGGAGCAACGGGGGAATTCTCAGAAACAGGTCTATGATAGAAACCGTCGCTCAAACTTAACCCTCCCAGCGAAACCCCCAGAGCCAGCCAAACTGTCGTCACTGCCGCACAAGTTTGAACTGAAACCACCCCTGACTTGGATGGTATCAGGCCCCTCTTTCAGCCCGAGATGATGTCGGAAAGTTATATCGTGTTTTCCAGGACGTGGGAGGTTTCTCTTATAATCGTGCTCTAGGAGGATAAAGTAGATTTCATTTTAGATAGGTGTCCCCATTTTATTTATTTTAATCTGACCAGATTTCCCCTGGGTTCCCCGGAGCCCTGGAGATTCGGGGAGAGGCCTCATCAAGAGAGGGAGGGGACACGCTTGGGTGCTCGACCCCATTTCCCGGGAAGAATTATACGTTTAGTGGTTGCCAAGAGGGGTGAGGGTCCAGCCAGTATAGATACGAAGTGTCCTTAGGAAGGACAGATAATTTAACACAGCACAGGATGGGTGAGAGGTGAATGGTTTCCAGGGCTTTCCAGGCCCGATCTGCATCCTGGTCAGCTGGGGAGAGATGATTAAACAGAGATTCCCTGTCTCCTCCCGACCTACTGAATGCAAATACCCAAAAGTCAGGCCCAGGATAAGCTCAGGGCGGTCTCTGCACGGGCCAGGCTTGGGATCCAGCGGTGTAGACAGGGAGCTCTCCAAGTTCCAAGGCAGGCACGCTCCCAGCGGGGGAAGACTGGACCGGGAGCCAGACCGAGCGGGAGGCACCAGGCAAGGCCCCGCACAGCTCCGCCGGCCGGGGAGAATATCCACGCAGGATAGGTCTCCGCACCCTCAGCCTCCCCACACGGTCCCTTTGGGGTGCCCAGCAAGAACAGGAGCCCAGATGCTGTCCTGGCAGCCAGCAGCCCTCCGGTCTCCGCAGGAGTACTTCTCTCTGCAGCTTGGCAACCGTTTCTGATCTACACCGAGGGGAAATCGGAAGGAAGCGGCAAGAGCTCTACGTGCTAATAGATTCTCAAAGCGCAGTAATGAAAAAAATGAGATTTTGCTAGAGCAAGTACCTTGGCCACGTGCAGACAGGAACCAATGACATGGGATTGTTCAGGCTGCCCTTGTGCTTCTATCCCTCCTTCTCCCAACCCTGCCCCCATATCTGACCGTGCTCCCTGTACAGCTCAGCTCAGGACCTCGAAGGACTGAAGCCACCATAAAATGGCGAATTCAGAGATTCCTCCAGGCACGTGTTGAACAAACTTTATTAACTGGTTTGCTGAGTTGGGAGTAAACCATGAACGTGACTTTTTTTCTTTTTTAATTCTAAGGATGATTGAGACCAAGATCTAGCCTGGAAACTGTAAGTCGTGTCTCTGCTTGCGTGGACATGCCCACCACCAGCTTGCTTAGATTCGGGAAGGGGCGCCGAAATCGAAGGACACAAGTGTATCCGCAGTCACCTTCTCTCACAGTGTTTCCTCCCGTGGCGCTCTTTCCGGTTCCTTCCTGTTAGAAACCATTGCTGAGCTCAGTGGCTCGTCAAAGGAAGGTCCCAGCACAGCCGCCTACCCTTGTGCAGAGGAAGGGTCCCAAAAAGCTCTGGAACGTGCCGAACAAATTACACTTGGTGAAGATTTTATTTAATCTTTTATTTAATCTTTCCAAGATAGCTTTTCCCTGGGACTGTCCCGAAGTCTCGCGTCCCTGGCGGCCCCTCAGGCCTGGGCAGAGCGCGACGGTCGGTCCCCTGTGGACTAGGGGGACCGCAGTCAGGCACTGAGAGCGGAGAGCCTCAGGGCCTCTCTCCCCTTGGCACCGCTGAAGTTTCTCTGCCATGGCTGCTCCTTCTCATGCGTCTCCCATACCGAGCTGCTACAAACCTCCCTGCCCTGCCTGGCCTCCCTCACAACCCGAGCTCTTGGGGAAGATAAGGGCATCTCCCACCCTTGCCAGG
This sequence comes from Procyon lotor, assembly GCA_028646535.1. Taxonomy (NCBI): domain Eukaryota; kingdom Metazoa; phylum Chordata; class Mammalia; order Carnivora; family Procyonidae; genus Procyon; species Procyon lotor. The sequence continues at coordinate 1,570 of JAQQSY010000851.1, read as the reverse complement.
GCTCCCTCCCCAACAAGACCCTGTTCCCTCTAGATTCCCTCCCCACCTGTTCATGAGGGCAACTACCCCTTCAAGGGTGGGGGCCCTTACGTGGGCTTTCTAGGACAGGCTGCGGGAGGACCCGGTGTTCCCTGGGAACGAGCTGCCAACCCCACCATGAGCCCCATTTTCTTAGTGACCCCAGCTTAGGAGCACTGCGCTCCCCCTTCTCCACGGACACACACACACACACACACACACACACACACACACACCCCGACCCTCTATCCCTGTCTCAGCTTTGACCAAATCTGGAGGGTCTGGGCTCCTCTCCGGACATCACTCGGTGGTTCTACGTGGCTGTCCCTAGGCCTGCGAGAGTTGGGATGGAGTCAGGCCTCCTCACCCAGCAGCTGGAGGATCTACAGCCCAAGGATTTCTACTCTGGAGGCTGAGCGATTTGGGACACACGTTCATCATAGGGCCTCATCCGTAGGCATCTAGGGTGACAGTGTGGGGTGCACCGCAAACACGGGAAGCCACCAGGAAAGGAAAGGGAGAAAATCGTCCGCACACCATTTTGAAGTTCAGGCTGTGCACGTGACGTCACGCATTCAGTCACTTGTGGGAGATGCTTAGCTTCTCCCATAAGCCACCAGTTCCTTATTACTTATTAAAATCTGTAAGAACAGTTGTTTGACTGGAGCACCTCGTCACTTTAATAAAAATGAATGCATTCACCTACAACCAGACAAGGTAACCCAGTTACCTTCAGGCTGAGGTTTTCATGGCTGTATGTTTGTATTCGTGGAATTCAGACTGGAATTTGTAAATCAGGTATAATCTGTCTCTGTCTCCCTTTCATCTGTCCCTTTGTCATGGGGCACAGATGTCCTGTGGGGGTCACTGTTGGCGAAGTCGTTAGTAAGAGAATGTTCTGTCTGGGAGCCCGACCGGGGAAACAACACCTCCAGTTAGCTGACAAAGCTAAATTGGGACGTGTTGTGATCATCACCATAGACAAAGCACAAAAATGGTATCACAGGTTAGAAATGCAGTAAGTTAATAAAAACGTTCCCATGGAAAAATACAAGCTACAGCTGGAGAAGGAGGGACAGGGATGATGGAAATTCAGGAAACAGAGAGTCAGTGAAATACTGTGATTTGGAAAGGAGGGAGCGATTTATGGGGTGAGTCGGGATGGGTGTGCAATGCAGTATCACAGCTACATAAGCAAAGCGGACGTGAGGCCCCACAAGCATCACTGCCCCCCTGTGTGGGGCCAGCGCACCTCGCCCCACAGCCAGTGGCATCTGGTGGCCATCCTGGAGCCATTTACTGAGCATCTATTCTGTGCTGGGCACATGGCGCACAGTCCGGTCCTCTTCCAGAAACTCTAGGAGCAGGTATGATCACACCTGGCAGGGAAACTGAGGCTCCGAGAAGTGGCTTGCCCAGATTCCGAACCAGCTCGCGGGACCAGAAAGAGACAAAGTGGAATCCAATTTTTTAAATTTAATTTTTTAAAAAAAATTTTTAAAGATTTTATTTATTTATTTGACACAGAGAGAGGTGAGAGATCACAAGTAGG
>JAQQSY010000850.1:0-14797 GCA_028646535.1 Procyon lotor | reverse complement strand
ACTGTTTTTATTACTATAGCTTTGTAATACAGTTTGAAAGCAGGAAGTGTAATATCTCCAAATCAGTTCTCTCTCAAGACTGCTTTGACTATCAGGATCTTTTTCTGGCACTTCACAAATTTTAGAATTGTTTTTCCTATTTTTGTGAAAAAATGCCATTGGAATTTGCTTTTATTGAAGCATAAGCGACACACAAGTTTTAGGTGTACAATATTGATTTATTCGTTAAGCTATAAGTTTATTCGTTAAGCTATGCTCACCACAGTGCAGCTATCACGTGTACCATATATTGCTACTGGAATTTTAATAGGGATTAAATTGAATCTGTAGATCACTTTGGGTAGTGTGAACATATTGACAATATTAATTCTTCCCACTTATGAGCACAGGATAGCTCTCCACTCTTTCGTGTATTTATAATTTCTTTCATCAGTGTTTTATGGTTTTCACTGTACAAATGTTTAACATCTTTGATTAAATTTATTTCTAAGAATTTTACTGTTTTGATGCTATTGTAAATGGGATTGTTTCTTTAAATTTCTTTATTCTTATTATTTTATTATATAAAAGAAATTTAATTTCTTTAAAATCAATTTTAAATGAAATTTAAAAATCTAAGTAAATGTAAAGACAGTTCATAGATTGGAAGACTTAATATGTTGAGATGGAAAAACTAATCAAATTTATCTACAGATTCAACACTGTCCATATCAAATTCCCAAAAAGCATTTTTAAAGAAACTGACAATCTGTTTCTAAAATTCATGTGAAATCCCAAGGATCCTCAGCCAATCCTATCTTGTAAAAGAACAAAGCTAAGGGACTTATACTTTCTGATTTCAGGCTTTCCCACAAAGCTCACCAAGTTGATGAGTTACAAAAATAGACACATGGATTAGTGAAATAAAAATAGTCCCCAAACAAACTATATTTATGATCAATTGACTTTTGAAAAGAGTGCCAAAAATGCAGGAGACAAAGGATCAACTTGTCAACAGATAGCACCAAGATAACTGTATATCCACATGCACACAAATGAATAGGTATCACTATTTCACAGTATGTACAGTAATTAATGTAAAATGAGGATAGGCTTAAATATTATAAGCAAAATTATAAAATATTAGAAGAAAATGAGGAATATATATTTTTAAAGATTTTATTTATTCATTTGACAGAGAAAGACATAATGAGAGAGGGAACACAAGCAGGGGGAGTGGGAGAGGGAAAAGCAAATTTCTCACTGAGCAGGGAACCCAACACAGGGCTCAATCCCAGGACTCTGGGATCATGACTTGAGCTGAAGGCAGACAGTTAATGACTGAGCCACCGAGGAGCCCCAGGAATATATTTTCTTGACCTTGGGTTATACATTGCTTTCTTGGATATGACAGCCAAAGCACAAATGATAAAAGAAAAAACATACAAATACAAGTTCATCATAATTAAAAGCTTTTGTGCTGCAAATCATACCATCAAGAAAGTGAAAAGACAACCCACTCAGTGGAAGAAAATATTTGCAACTGATATGTCTTATGTAAGCCCTGTGTCCAGAATATATAAAAACTTCTTACAACTCATTAATAAAGGTGAAAAAACTAATTAAAAATTGACAAAGTATTTGAATAGTCATTTCTTGAAAGTAAATATATGCATGGCTAATAATCACATGGAAATATGCTCATAAGCCACTGAGGAAATCATTAGCCACTGAGGAAATACAAATCAAAACCACACTGGAAATACAGATCAATACATCACACCTTTGGAATGGCTGTAATAATAAAAAAAAAAACAAACATAGGGAATTATAAGTATTAGTAAGAATATGGAGAATTTGGTCATTCATACATTATTTTTTTAAAGATTTATTTATTTATTGGACAGAGAAAAAGCAATCACAAGTAGGTAGAGAGGCAGGCAGAGAGAGAGAGAGAGAAGAAGAAGCAGGCTCCCTGCTGAGCAGAGAGCCCGATGCCGGCTTAATCCCAGGACACTGAGACCATGACCTGAGCCTAAAGCAGAGATTTTAACCCACGGAGCCACCGAGGCGCCCCGGAAATTCATACATTATTAATGGATTTTGTTATGGTGCAGCCACCATGAATAATAGTTTGACAGTTATATCTCAAATAATATTAATATCTCCACAATTTAATTACTATCTCAATAAAAAATATTCTGTAAGTATATTAACATTAAAATTGTTCTTAAATTTGAAGCTGTATCTTATTTATATTTAAAAAGGGAAAATTGCTGTAATTAGTAGATAGACCAGTGATTTAGGATAACTGATTAAACTGGAGTACTACATACAAAAGTATATTAAAGTATTCAGATCAATATTTTATGCTTAACTGACATAATATGTAGAATACACCCACAATAACAAAACTACTTAGAGAAGTTATTTGCATAATATTCTGACCTATGCATGGAATATAATATGGAATAGATTTTGTATTTTGGTATACAAAAAGAGGCATGTAGAAACTTTAAGCAGATTTTTTTTTCAACATTTTATTTGAGAGAGAAAGAGCACAAGCAGGGAGATTGGCAGAGGGAGAATGAAAAGCAGGCTTCCTGCTCCATGGCCCTTATACCCTGTTCTTACGCCTGTTCTATGTTAGCTTACATGACAAAACAGACTTTGAAGATTTAATTAAGGTTATTAATTATCCAGCTTTATGATAAGGAAATTATCCTGGTTTATCAGTGTGAACCCAATGCAAGACCAGGAGCTCTTAAGGACAGGACAGAAAGTCAATGAGATTTGTAGCATGAGAGGAATTGATGTACTTTTCTTCACATGAAGATGAAGAAGACATCATGAGAAGGAAAACAGGCACCCTCTAGAAGAGTGAGGCCCATGGCCAACAACCAGCATAGAAACAGGGATATTAGTCCAACAACCACAGGAAATGAAATGGGCCAAAACCATGAATTAATTTGGAAGTGGATTCTTCCTTTAATACTCCAGGAAAAAACTCAGCTCACCTTGACTTTGGCCTTGTGAGGTAAAAGTAAATAAACTAGCCGTGCCATTTTGGATTTCTGACCTACAGACCTGTGAGATAATAAGAGTGTTGTTTTAAACTGCAAAATTTGGGGCACCTGTGTGGCTCAGTGTGTTAAAGCCTCTGCCTTAGGCTCAGGTCATGATCTCAGAATGCTGGGAATGAGCCACTCATCGGGCTTTCTGCTCAGCGGGGAGCCTGCTGCTCCCTCTCTGACTTCCTCTCTGCTTGCCTCTCTGCCTACTTGTGATCTCTCTGTCAAATAAATAAATAAATAATATTTTAAAAAAATACACTGCTATATTTGAAGTAATTTGTTAAACAGCAGTAGAAAACTAATATACCTGGGTTAATGAGACTTAGATTTTAGAGGAAATTTTATGTGAAGATCAGCTATGCATAACTAGCTGTAAGACTCATCTACTTGTTTAAAATTAACCTGAAAAATTAGTGTGTTACACCATATCTGCTCTTTTTCTTTAATTATGATCATTGAAAGCAAAATGGATATATAATTTAATATCTTGGCAATAATTAATATCCCTTCAGGCTGCTAAGTAACACATTGTTTTAAAAACAAGTCGGCTTATTTTACATAGTTTATACAATTTTAAAAACTTTTCTACAGAGTCTAACCAGTATATAAAATGGTTTTCAAATGAATGACTGTCTATAATGTGAACTGACCAATCTAATCACCACCCAGGTCAAAAGATGTGGCATGAAAAATAACCTGATGGCCACTGAATTTTGGTATGTGTGTCTTTATAATCCTTTCCCCATGAGTGTTGGCAGGATATTTGACTTGTTTCTAAGAACTGATCCATGACAAAAGTGATGGAATGTCACTCCTGTGATTATGCCATGTATTGTTAGCAAACTTGCTCTAGAAACTTTCATGAAAGAAACCACTATGAACCTTACAGCAGTAAGGAAGTTAGATATGCCTACATAAGTGATTTGAAAATAAATCCATTCCCAAACTAGCCTCCAGATGACAATGAGGTCCTGGCCAACCCTTTCATTGTAGAGTATCCAGCTAAACTGCCAGACTCCTGATTCAAGAAACTATGAACTAATAAATGTGCATTGTTGTAAGCTTCTGGTAATTTGTTATATAGCAATAGAAAACTAATACAAAGTCCATTCACAATACCCTAGAAAACACTGTTCTTTCTCATTTTAATTACTTCCCTCTTTCTAACTCCCCAAGGATAATTTATTCTGACTGTTATCAAGACAGTCTGGTACTGGCACAAAAATAGACACACAGAACAATGGAATAGAATAGAGAACCCATAATTGGACCCGCAACTCTATGCTCAACTAACTTTTGACAAAGCAGGAAAGAATATCCAATGGGAAAAAGACATTCTCTTCAACAAATGGTGTTGGGAAAACTGAACAGCAACGTGGGAAGAATGAAATTGGACCACGTTCTTACACCATACACAAAAATACACTCAAAATGGATAAGACCTAAATAGCAGGTAGGAACCCATCAAAATCCTAGAGGAGAATACAGGCAGAAATCTCTTTGACCTTGGCCATAGCAACTTCTTACTAGACACATAGCCAGAGGCAAGGGAAACAAAGCAAAAATAAACTATTGGGACTTTATCAAAATAAAAAGCTTCTGCACAGTGAAGGAAACAGTCAACAAAACTAAAAGCCCACAGAATTGGAGAAGATACTTGCAAATGACATCATATAAAGAGTTAGTATCCAAAACCTATAGTTTATCAAGCTCAACACACACACACACAAACAATGCAGTTAAAAATTGGGCAGATGTGAATAGACACTTTTCCCTATAGACATCCAGCTGGCTAATAGACATGAGAAGAGTCTCAACATCATTCATCAACAGAGAAATACAAATAAAAACCATGGTGAGATACTACCTCACACCTGTTAGAATGGCTGAAATTAACAACACAAGAAACAGCAGATGTTGGTGAGGATGCAGAGAAAGGGGAACCTCTTGCACTGTTGGTGAAAATACAAATTGGTGTAGCAACTCGGAAGAACAGTATGGAAGTTCCTCAGAAAGTTAAAAATAGAAATACCCTAAATCCTAGCAATTGCAGTACTAGGTATTCATCCAGAGGATATAAAAAACAGATTTGTAGGGATACATGCACCCCAATATTTAAAGCAGAATTATCAACAATAGCCAAACTATCAAGAGAGTCCAAAAGTTCATCGACTGACAAATGGAAAAGATGTGATAATATATAGTGGAATATTACTCAGCCATAGAAAAGAATGAAACCTTGCCATTTGCAATGATATGGATGAAACTAGAAAGTATTATGCTAAGTAAAAGAAGTCAGTCAGAGAAAGACAAATACTATATGATATAACTCATATGTGGAATTTAAGAAGGAAATCAGATGAACATATGGGAGGAGGGGAAGAGAGAGAGGGAAATAAACCATAAGAAACTCTTAACAATAGAAAACAAACTAGGAGTTGTTGGAGGGAAGGGGGTATGGGGATTAAATAGAAAGAGGGCACTTTTTGTGATGAGCACTGGGTATTGTTTGTAAGTGATGAATCATTGAATTCTACTCCAGAAACAAATATTACACTGTATGTTAACTAAGTAAAATTTAAATAAAATTTAAAAAGATATTCTAACTTTAAACTTAGTGTTTTCTATTTATAAATTTCATACAATTGGAATAATATAATTAATATTCTTTGAGTCTGGCTTTTTTGATCAATATCATGTTTGTAAGATTCAATCATATTGTATGTAGTATAGTTCATGTGCTCCCCTTGTAACATATTCTTTTATATACATATATGACAATATTAATTCTACAGTTAGTGGATATTGAGTTATTTCAAGCTTTAGGCTTTTATGTAAAATGAAAGTATTTTACATAATTTTTATTATACATACACATATTAAACACTAATAGTATTAAGTATCTTGTTTAACAAGTCTACCAGCTATGCATTCATACCTCTAATTGACTAATAAAACACTGCATAATAACTGTTAATCTGTACCCTACAAAGCACTGTGAAATTCTCCTAGCTAGACACACATTTTGTATAACTTTCTGCTACCACTGCCTAGCATAGTAATTGATATTTATCATTGCTATATGCTAGAAATGAAAAATGGGGCTGGGCTTTCAAAGGTGGACTAGACATTGAAAAAGTATTCTGACTCATATAATCAATTCCAATTTGTACATGCATCATATTGTCATGATTAAAAACAGAATAAAAGAATTAAATCTGTAGGGATTCATAATCTGGTGGCAATGTAAATATATCCAAACATAGTTCTAGATTACAAGTAATTAATGATATGATTGCCTTTTGGCCCCTAAGACAGTTTATTCTGCTATCTCTTGCACCACTTACTGTCATTGAACCCATAGTATTAGCATTTTTAGATCTTGGTATCTTTTCAGCTAAAAGGGTAGCTGGCTGACTCTTCAAGTCCAGGAAATTAAAAGTCTGTATTTGACCAGGCATGGAGGCTGTAAACAAAGTATGGAGAATGGAACTTATCTGGGCTATTTAGCCAAACACCTGATGCTCTAATTAGTCAGGCAACATTATTTCAGAAGCCACTATATCTACAGAAAGCATCAAAGGAAACTGAAACATTGGAAGAGACCCTAGGAGGAGAAAAATGAACCAAATGGAAGTGGAATAATGAACGATAAGCTTATGAACGATAAGCTCTAAATGGTCACAAATATGAAAAGAACAGATCCCAATGAAGGGGAAAAAATATAAATAGTTAAGAAAAATAAACTTATTTGAGGGGCGCCTGGGTGGCTCAGTCGGTAGGCGTCTGCCTTCAGCTCAGGTCATGATCTCAGAGTCCTGGGATCAAGCCCCACATCAGGCTCTCTGCTCTGCAGGAAGCCTGCTTCTCCTGCTACCATTCCCTCTGCTTGTGTTCCCTCTCTCGCTTTGTTTCTCGCTGTCAAATAAATAAAACCTTTAAAAAAAAAAAGGAAAAATAAATTTATTTGAAACATAATAAAATTATATACATATAAAAGGTGTATTATAATGGTTGGTTTAATGAAGAGACTAAATATGCAGCCAGTTGGATTGATTACTTTAAAATATCACAGTCATAAATATTAAAGCATATCTTAAATGGACAACTTTGATAATTACAAAAATTAGGTTTTGCTGTTATTTGATTTGACTAAAATTTTAGTGAGTGAAATATATGTAGTCTTTTTCCAAAGCTTCACTGATTAATAATTGGCATATAATAAAACATACATAGTTGACATGTATAATTTGATAGTGTGACATTTATATTAAATCTGAAATCAAAACAATGCACAGTAGATGTAGATATTTTGACATTTATTTTTATCATAGTTTTTTTTTACCAAGTATTTGCTATTTCATTTTGTATTACCCTTAGAGGAAAATGTAACATGAAGAATCATGATAAAGTAATGTAGTCTAACAGCAAGCCACTATCCTCTAGAAGAAACGTTATTAATATAAATGCTGTCGATGCAGTTTTGTGGAAACATAATTTATAAGTGCATATAGTATACTAATTTTAAAAACCAGTGCTTTGTAATATCCACGGACATGGACCAAATGAATGCAGTCTTCATGGTTAATCATCTTTAACTAATAGTCTATGTAGCTAGAGAAATCCCCTCCACTTTGAACCTTACTTCCTTCACAGAAAATGAAAGAAGTAAAACAGGTTATTACATGAGAGTAATCTTCCACATATTTGGGAAAAATATAAAATTATATTTCCATGTTATATGCAGTCTTGTATCTGGCTTAAGGACCCTTATTCCATCATGTAAGAGTAATTTTGAAAACAGAAAATTCTATTTCCCAAATACTTCACCTGTGCCTTTACTGATGCCATTTTTTCCATGATGAATATCTTCCAGATCTTATTGCTCTTTTTTTTTAAGATACTAGCTATCCTTTAAAATGTTACAAGTATATCATCTTTAACAAGTCCTTTTTTATTTATTAAAAAAAATAGGGGCGCCTGGGTGGCTCAGTGGGTTAAGCCTCTGCCTTCGGCTCAGGTCATGATCTCAGGGTCCTGGGATCGAGCCCCGCATCGGGCTCTCTGCTCAGTGGGGAGCCTGCTTCCCCCCTCTCTCTGCCTACTTGTGATCTCTCTCTGTGTCAAATAAATAAATAAAATCTTTAAAAAAAATAATAATGTTTTCCTTCTTAATACCTTTTAAATATTTTGATAGAAGAGCAAGTCAATTGTGACATTAATCCTTAATCTATACACTGTTGAAGCCTTTACGTGAGGACTTTGCTAAATTCTGAATATAGAAACTCAGTCTCTCTTCTCATTGTGATTACATTTTAGTGAGGATCAGTGCAGATAAGTTTACCAATAGTATGCTTTATAGCATAATCAGTAGTATAATGAAAATGGTGGATGCTACATAAATTAAATGTATGGGCGTTTAACCTGGATATCAAGATTGGTTTTCTGAAGGAAGATACATCAGAGCTACATAACTAATGAAAAATAGTTAGACAGGTCACGTATAAGGAAAATGAGGTGGATGTGGATGGAACGCAATCTTGACATGGAAAAAGATGGCACATTAGGCTGACATTCACATGATTGAAATTTGCTCTGAGAGGAAATGGTAAATGTTCTCACAAAAAAAAGAAAAAGTAACTATGTGAAACAATGATGGGCTCATTAATTCAATGGTGGAAATCTTTTCACTATATCACAAATCATCTCATTGTACCCTTTAAATTACATACTTTTATTTGTCACTTCTATTAAACTTGAAAAAGACTAAATTCCTCTAAATTCATTGTTCTACAAGTCACTTTTGCATTAATAGAAGATATCTATCTATTTACCTATTTATCCAACTATCATCTATCTCTCTTTGTATCTTTAAGTATATTTTATGTCTTAGGGCGCCTGGGTGGCTCAGTCGTTAAATATCTGCCTTTGGCTGAGGTCATGATCCCAGGGTCATGGGAGATCATGGAATCAAGCCCCACATTGGGCTCCCTGCTTGGCGGGAGGCCTGTTTCTCCCTCTCCCACTCCCTCTGCTTGTGTTACCTCTCTCACTGTGTCTCTCTCTGTCAAATAAATAAAAATCTTTTTTAAAGAAGTATATTTTATGTCTTAAAATTTATACAAATTATATCATACTTTAAAATATATGATGTATATTGGATTATATAGTCCATTCAATTTATTTTCTCAATAAATGCTATGTTGACACAAGTGGTAGTAGTTTACTACTTTTATCTTCTGTATCCAAAATACGCATATATCATACTTTATGTATTCATTATCCTGTTTATCATTATTACTATTTATTATTAAGTGCAAACATGATTTTTTTAAATTTATTTATTTGACAGAGGGAGAGAGATCACAAGTAGGCAGAGAGGCAGGCAGAGAAAGAGGGGGAAGCAGGCTCCCTGCCGAGCAGAGAGCCCGATGCAGGGCTCGATCCCAGGACCCTGAGATCATGATCTGAGCCAAAGGCAGAGGCTTTAACCCACTGAGCCACTCAGGCTACCCAAAACATGATTTATTTCTATTACACTAGATTTTTTTAATGTTCTTTCTCTTTTCTAGGATCCTTTACCACAGTACATTTAAGTCATTTATTAACTTGATATATTTATTCACCAATCTTATATTTGATTAACTCTTCTAGTTTGTGACAGCTTCCTAGATTTTCTTTGTTTTTGATGACTTTGATGGTTTTAAGGTGTACTGGCTAGATATTTTATAGAATGCCTCTCAACTTTGGTTTGTTTGATTTTTTTTTTCTCATGATTAGACAAAAACTATAATTTGGGGGAGGTAGAATATCACAAAGGTGAAGTGCTATCCTCATTCATTACATCATATCAAAGGTACGTGATATTGGAGATGACTTATCTCCATTGGTATTAAACTCTATCAACTGGTTAAGATAGTGTTTGCCTTGGTTATTCGTTGTAAAATTAGTTATACTTTTTAAAAAGATTTATTTATTTTAGAGAATGAGAGAGAGCATGAGCAGGAGGGGCAGAGGGAGAGAGAGAGAGAGAGAATCTCAAGCAGACTGTGCACCGAGCTCAGAACTCAACCCAGGGTTCTATTCAGTGCTCCATCACATAACCCTGAGATCATGAATCTGGGATCACAACCTGAACTGAAATCAAAAGTCAGATGTCCAGCTGACTGCACCATCCAGGCACCCCAAATTAGATGTAATTTTTATCTCTCTTCTCATTTCCATACTCTGTACTTTGGAAACAAGTCATTAAACTCAACCATATTTAAGATGAAGACTTAGAGACCTTTCCTCTGTGAAAATCACTGTCCAGAGATTGAAAAGAGAAGCTACAGATTGACCAAAGATGTTCCCTTTGTTCCTCACTGCTTGACAAATGTGTAATGATATGTATCTCCCACTATGATATCATACAGAATATTTTCATTGCCCTAAAAGTCCTGCGTGTCCACCTAGTCATTCCTCCACCTCCATAACCACAGATTGTTTTACTGTCTATATAGCTTTACCTTTTCCAAAATGTAATATAGTTGGAATCATACAATATATAGCCTTTCAGATTGATCTATTTCTCTTAGTGATGTGCATTTAAGATTCCTCTATTTCTTTCCATGGCTTAAGAGGTAATTTCTTTCTAGTACAGAATAATATTCCATTGTCTGGATATACCACAGTTTATTTACCTATGCACCTGCTAAAGGACATCTTGGTTGCTTCCATGTTTTGGAAATTATGAATAAAACTGCTGTAACTATCCATGTACAGGGTTTTTAGAGACAAAAGTTTTCAATGTTTTTTCAGGAGTATCAATGAGTATCAGGGAGTGTGATTGCTGGATCATAGGATTTAAAAAAAAAATCCTTTGATACGTCCTCTTTGACCCATGGACTTTTTAGAAATATATTGTTCAATGTCCAATTATATGAGAATTCCCAACTATATTTATGTTATTGATTTTTAGTTTAATTGTTTCATGTTCTACAGACATACTTTGCATAATTTCTATTTTTTTAATTTGCTAAGGTTTGCTTTATGGTTTAGATTGTGGTCTATCTTGATGAATATCCATGTTTACTTGAGAATGATATGTATTCTGCTATTGGATGGAATATTATACAAGTAGCGAGTAGTTCAAGTTTATTGATAGTACTATTCAGATCATCTATACCCTTACTGATATAGATGTATTCTGCCCCCTTAATGTATCAATTACTAAGAGGTGACATTGATGTCTTTAATCATTTGCCTATTTCTCTTTCCTGTTCTGACAGTTTTTGCCTCATGTGTTCTGACACAGACCAAAAAACAAAAGTTAGGTACATACAGCTTTTAGAACATTACATGTTCTTGGAAAATTAACCTCTTTACCATTAAATAGTATTACTGTTTATTTCCGATATTCTATTACATTATCCTCCTTTTTTTGAAGTCAATAAAACTACACATTTCGCTTTGATCAGTGCTTACATTGTATATCTTTCTCTATTCTACAAATATTAACTTGAGCCTATATTTCAAGTACCTGTCTTCTAACCAACATTTAATTGGTTCTTGTTATTTTTTAAATCCAATCTATAATCTCTGACTTTAACTTGTATAGAACATTCACATTTAAACTGAAGTTACTAAAAAAAGAAAAAAATAAACTGAAGTTACTGATATGTCTAAATTAAAATTCACCATTTTATTAATATTGTCTACTTATGTTTGTTCCTTGTTTATTTTACTTCCTTTCTCTGACTTCTCATTTTAATTGGACATTTTATAAAATTAACTTTCTCTCCTATCTTTATATATTATTTATTGTTCTTTGTTTTTTTATTTTCTCATTTTTTATTTTTCATTTTAATCATAATTAAGTTTAAGAACATATATTGCCAAACATATAGAATCTTTTAAAAATGTACTTTCCATGTAATGGGGAATGGAAGCTTCTGGCAGATCCCCAAGAAGAGAAAAGCAGGATTAATACCTAAGCCAATAGCTTTAACCATTTAGAAACACACACACACTCACACTTCTGGAAAATAAAACATTCTCCAATAAAGAAAAAGATATAATCGTAGGAAAAAAACACAACCATATATTGTAACATAGTCTAAGTTAACCTTAAGGTGTAGTGCAGGTATTTTATAATAGATTATTTAAATTCTTGCTTCCCATTTTTTGTGACATTGCTGTTATTCATCTTACTCTTTCAATGCTATATGCACTGTTTTGTGCCAGCCTCTGCCTGTCGATAGTGATGCTACTGGCTAGTGATGCCTGGGGGCACTCATCTGGGCCCCAAGTCAACTCCTACAAACATTTCCACTTTTGGAGCCAGTGTCATGGTTGGATAGACCCTTGCGGTTCTTATTTTGAAGGCAAGATTCACCTCAGTAACAATCATCAGGGAATTTGGAAAAAAAAAAAAAAGCAAAAACAAGGTTTATTACTCATAGCTTCTGTTTTTTAAATTATTCATTTCAAGCATCAGGTGATTGGAAAGAAATACTTTTATTAATGTAAGTAAATGGCAATTATTTTGTAGTATTTTCTTTATCTTTTTCTTCCTCTTTATGGTGGGTTTTCTTATTAAAAACTGTGTATCAATTATGAAACTGAAGAAAGGAAACCTCATTGAAAACGGAGGGCACGCTTCCATGCCCCACCACTTATAACAATAGTAGATTCCAAACAAGAAGGGATATAATTTACATTCCCAACAGGAAGAAACCTACTTTACTGTAGTGGGAGTAAGGAAGAATTTCTCCTCTCCCAGCCCTGGAAGAGGTCAAGATATATGTGTTTCAGTTCTCCTTACTTGCTGTTTGACTTTGAGATTTTGTCTGACCTTAAATTATGGGGGCCTTGATGTCTTTAACTAAGAAATTAGGGAAGCATCTTTAACCCTAAAATTACATGAGTCTGTAGTTTTATAAAGCAATTAACAATGCTGTTAAAACTCACTGTAGACTTATTTTCATGTAGAAGGAAATTTCTTAGTGCTTTAGGCCACTTAATATCAGGTATTAATTCACCAACATTATCCTGCCATTTTGGTGAAACTGATGCTTTATGATTTAAGGGACTCCTATTCCTTTTAAGAATTATCAATATAGTAATCTTCTTTTTTCTGTCTCAAATGGTTTCCATATTTGCTAACAGGTAAACATGTTGCCTAACATCTTGAATGGAGAGAATTGCATTATTAAAAGGGATACATATGTCTCTGTGTTTCATTCCTAAATTACTCCATATTCCTCTCCTAAGAAGTAACTAGTTAGAGATAAATCCCTTATTTCACAGTGGTTCCATTTCAGATACTCTTGCACAACTTGAATTTTGTATGAGGCAAAAACAAATAAAAAGGCGTTTAGACATGTGCTTTTTGTGTGTAATAAACAAGCTGTGCTTCCAACTTGCAATCTCCCATTTATCCCAAGTTAAAACCATAAACCTAATTTACATAGACTGCAATCCTAGTTAGGCTATTTTCTTTTTAAAAATGAGGTTCTAACAGTCACTTTTCTCAAACAATCCCATTTCCTCCATATGTAAACTTTTATGGCCTACAACTCTGTAACAATGTATTTTTTAAGCCACTTTGGTTTACTTTGTTGCTGTTTTACATAAACAATTGCAAGAATATTGCCACCAGTCTTCAGGATTATCAGTCACAAAAATTTGTGTTAAAATGGCTCTGTCGGGCTTTCTTGCAACATCAAACATTTTTATTCTTATGCTTCATTAATATCCTCAGTGCATGGCTATTTTTGAAGCATCTAGAATCTATATGTATACACAAACAACAGATGTCTGAAAGCAAATTGTTTCTTAATTATTGCTGCTGCTAATGTCCAACTATTTTTTGCCTAGGAAGGCTTACCCTCACACTAGACTTTTTTTTTTTTAATTTGTGTAGGGGCTCCTGGGTGGCTCAATGGGTTAAAGCCTCTGCCTTCAGCTCAGGTCAGGATCTCAGGCCCCACATCTGGCTCTCTGCTCAGCAGGAAGCCTGCTTCCTTCTCTCTCTCTGCCTCTCTGCCTACTTGTGATCTCTCTCTCTCTCTCTGTCAAATAAAATCTTAAAAAAAAATTGTGTATACAAATAAAATATGTGCATGTAGTTTATTTTTTACATGTGTTATGTTTATTTTTTACATGTGTTATTTTTATTGTCATATATATGTACTTATATGTATAAAAATAATGTATATACTTTACTTTTAAGAGCAGTTTTAAGTTCATGGCAAAATTCAGGAGAAGATACAAATAATTCCCATATACCCCCTATCTCCACACTTGCATAGCCTCCCTCATTACCAACATTCCTCATCAGTGGTACATCTATTACAACTGATGAACCTATGATGACAAACAATAATCTTTAAAAATCCATAGTTTATATTAAGGTCACTTTTGGTGTTGTACACTCTGTACTATTATTTGATTGGCTCTTATTTTTTATAATTTTCTAGTAACCTAGATTTTATATGCAAAGCCTTCATGAAATGTGTTATCACCTAAAAATTATCTGTCAAAACAGAGAAGATTAGGTAGATTTAACATATTGAGAAAGAAAATAGTGATATATGAATAAACCTTAATTTGCACCTTTAAATATAAAAATGTTATATTTTTATAACATTTATGACTCACTTTCTACTGAATATACTTGAATCTTGCTCTTTAAAATCCAAAATTACAATCTCTGAAGTTGATTATAGTGATTAGTTCACTTATATTTTTTTTTTTTTTTT
>JAQQSY010000849.1:0-14797 GCA_028646535.1 Procyon lotor | reverse complement strand
ACCTGGGTGGCTCAGTCGTTAAGCGTCTGCCTTCGGCCCAGGTCATGATCCCGGGGTCCTGGGATCGAGCCCCACATCGGGCTCCTTGCTCAGCAGGAAGCCTGCTTCTCCCGCTACCACTCCCCCTGCTTGTGTTCCCTCTCTCGCTGTGTTTCTCTCTGTCAAATAAATAAAAAAATCTTTAAAAAAAAAAAAAAAAGAAGTGCTGGTCAGGTATAGGTCACAAAATGTCCAGGACCTAAAGTGATTTTTCTTATGTCAAGAAAGCTTAGGCCTGTCTTTTTCTGGGGGCCCCTAACTCTTTCTGCTTGTAATCTCCCATGTAAACAAGAAGTGTACAGGTCATTAAACTTTGATTTTTCTTTTCTTAATATGTCTTCTTAATATTATGGGAGGAGGGGGTGTCTCAACTAAGAAACTAGAAAAATAAAGATTATATTTTCTTCCCCACAAAACTAATAGAGGAAATAAAATGATAAAACTTAGATTCAGTTAATGAATTTGAAACAAGAAAAACAGAAATAGCTTCTTCACTGTTCAGTCAAAAATTTAAGAGCATCCAATGGAAAATCAAACCATCAGGCTCTTCATTGTGTGGCTTCGAAGGAAAAAGGCAGCTGTTTTCTCAAACCTAACATAGCTGCATTTAGTCCTCGAACTTTTGTTCTTGGAAGCATCCAAGCAATCTTCCTTGGAAATTGGTCCACAGGGATGACCACACATCACATTACCTTCAGTCCCCAATATATGAGGTGCCATGAAATTATCAGGGCAACAGGCAAGACATACTCTGTTCTGCTCATTTTCTCTTTGGCTTCCTGGTATTATTTTTAGAAATAATTTCCTGGCAAATTTTCCATTTGACCAGGACCTGAACAAAATTTCTAAGTTGATTATATTTTATCTCAGAATAAAACAAAATGAATACACTAAAGTTTAAAAATAATTTATCTCCAAAAAACCCACAAATATTATATCACAGAAACTTTCAACTCAAATGGTTATCAAATTTGATTTGTGATCAAAACTTGAAGTTGACAAACTTCTAAGCAGATAATATTGAAAAGATTTTTTTCTTCTAAATTTGGCTCACAGTAAGTATTATTCTCTCAAAGTTAGAGGTCCGTAGTTAGGATCAGATTTAATGGGGACATTATCAGAATAGTATCTGTACATGTCATTTAGACCTTACTCCAAATAAGGCCAGGATTTGTGAAATCAAAAATATAGATTTAATGGAATCAGGATCTACAAATAAAGAACATATTTTAGA
Organism: Procyon lotor; assembly: GCA_028646535.1. NCBI lineage: Eukaryota > Metazoa > Chordata > Mammalia > Carnivora > Procyonidae > Procyon > Procyon lotor. Next base: position 13,524 of record JAQQSY010000849.1, on the reverse strand, counting down.
AATTTAAATTTGAGTAATTAGGTTAGGAAAACATCATATCTTTTGGAAATTACAACTAACATGTGTTAGTTGTTAAACTAACTATAATAGTTAGTTTTAATTAATTAAAACTATAATTTTACTATATCTTACTTAAGTCCCCTAAATTTGAAATTTGTCATTTGTATTAAATAATATTGAAAAAGGGACACTGAATAATGCATTAAAACCTTTTATATCACCATTTGTTATATATCTAAATTTTTTTAGATTTGCTGAAATTTATTATAAGCAAGAATATAATATTATGTGCAGAATGTTTCCTTCTCCCCTCCATGGCCTGTGATCGCTATGTGGCCATCCGTAATCCCCTGCACTACCCAGTGTTTATGTCCACGAGATTCTGCTGCCCCCTTGTCTTTGTGTCCTATTTGATTGGCTTTGCAGACTCATTTGTCAATGTGCTTTGCACGATCAGATAGCATTTCTGTGACTCTGGTGTAATCCATCACTTTTTCCTGTGACACACCCCCAGTTTTAGCCCTGTCTTGCACGGACACACATGACGTCGAAATCATGATACTTATTGTCGCTGGCTCCACCCTAATGGTGTTCTTATCACACTATCTGTGTCCTATGAGTCCATTCTGTCGACTATCCTGAAAATTACTTCCGCTTCAGGAAAGCAAAAAGCCTTCCCTACTTGTGCCTCTCATCTCCTGGGAGTCACCATCTTTTACGGCACTATGATTTTACTTATTTAAAGCCGAGTCGGTCTTACTCCTTAGGAAAGATCAGGTGGCTTAAGTTTTTTATACTATTGTGATCCCCATGCTGAAGCCACTCATTTATAGTCTCAGGAACAAAGAGGTGAAAAATGCTCTCCTTGAAGTCACACAGAAGGGAGAGGCTCTGGGCAATTGAAATGATCAATGCTTAACTTTTCAGCTCATCAATTTTCGTCCTCCCTGCAGTGTATTATTTTCTTTGTCTGTCTCCAAAACCAATTGATTCCTTTAATTTGTTTGTATTTCCATCCAACCATTCTTGACTTGACCAATTCGATCTCAGATATTTCCCAGATCTTTAGAAATTCCAAGTTATAATAAAAAGCCATAAAGTATGTTTTAAATCTATGATCTAAATGTATGTGCTTGGGAGCATCTGGCTAGCTCAGCGGGTTAAGTCTCAGACTCTTGGCTTTGGCTCAGGTCATGATCTCAGGGTCATGGGATCCAGCCCTCCTTGGGCTCCATGCTCTGTGTGGAGTATGCTTGAAATTCTCTCTCCCTCTCCCTCTGCTCCCCCCACACCTAAAATAAACAAACAAACAAACAAATAAATAAATAAATAAAATATATAAATATTTGTGTTTTTAAGGGCAACTGATTTGCCAAATGAGACAATATAGTTGTCTTAAACAATATCATACAAACTCCCATGAACAGTCTAACTTCAGGGAATTTTATTATGGAACAGAGCTCCATTTGGGGCACAATGATAGCAATTTCAGAAGTTATTTAATTTATTATACGGAGAAAAAATACAGTAGAGTAATTACCAGAACTTGCTTTGGAACCAAACATTCCAGGATTTAGATTTTAAATCTACCACCAAATTTGCTGTATAACCCTTAATGGATCAGCCTCAGTTTTTTCAACTGCAAAAGATAAATTAGTCCAGGGCCATAGAATTAATTATAATGATTAAATAAGTTAATGGATGTAAAGCATTCAAGGCAGTTCTAACAAATGCTGGCCAGTATCATTAGAAGGCTTACTTTCCTGCATTGTTTCTTTGAAGATTTTATTTATTTATTTGGCAGATGGAAAGAGAGAGAGAGCACACAAGCAGGAGGAGAGGCAGAAGCAGACTCCCTGCTAAGCAGGAAGCCCAACGCAGGGCTCTATCCCAAGACCCTAAGATCATGACCTGAGCTGAAGGCAGATGCTTATCCAACTGAGCCACCCATTGCCCCTCCTATATTTTTAAGGCACAATGGCTTTTTCTTAAAGAATATTCACTTGTGGGGCACCTGGGTGGCTTAGTTGGTTAAGTGCACAGTCTTGTGGAGTCTGCTTGAAATATTCTCTCTACCTCTCCCTCAACTCTCCCCCTCCCAAAATAAATAGATAAATAAATACATAAGTAAGTAATCTTAAAAAAAGATAACATTCCCTTGTTTTATAAATTACTTCTGGCTTATTTAATTGAAAAACAACTAAGGAAAAACTCAACACTTCACAATTTTGAATTTAAAATGGTGTCTGTTAACATTGGAGAACATGTTAACCACAGACACCATGGACAAGAAGGGAATAGAAATGCCTCAGCAGTCATTAACAGCTTTGTGTGTGTGTCTCTAGATCTATAGTTATGAAAGCATGTGCATAGATTACTAATATAAGCAAAATTTCTGTCATTTTCTATGTGCTTTTCAACAGTTTTCTGTATACACTTAGGACTTTAACCTTTGATAATGTCTTTATCACTGAACTATGAGGTGAACATGTTATGGGTATTTGGGGAAAAATTCAAGACTCTCATCTTACAAGGCTTTGGAAATGTAAATGCATCAATTTAAAAATCTGTATGCAGTGGTATCTCTTTGGTGGATTTAAAAACCTTACCTTTTTGTAACTTGTCAATAAGCTTCAGGAAACTGCTGCTTTTCTCTGTGTGTGTGCATGTGTGTGCGTGTGTGTGTGTGTGTGTGTGTGTGTGTTTTACATTATAGGTTTCTCTTAATTTTTATGGGTTTACTATGGCTACTAAAATTAAACATTGAATTAAATGTTTGACCCATTTGTTCTAATCTTTTTATCAGAAACAAGTTGTAAAACCAAGAAATGACAATGAATTCAGAATTTGTAGCAATTCATGAACTGTAATCATACTGCTGAAATTTCCTTTATTTTTCCTTTTTCCCTCTACATGATTCAAATCAGTTTTCATTTTCTCTGCTCTGTAGGTGTTAAGAATGTATTCTTCCATTTTCCAAGTATTTGATGGTTTTTTTGTTTAAATCTTGTAACTAGACAGTTTTCATTTCAACCAATAAAATAGAATTTTTATTTCTGAAATGTAACTATAGTTTAGTATTTTTCCTAAATACTTTTTAAAGGTTTAAAATAAAGTGCAAAATTACAAATTCTCTTTTATAAGTTACAAGTTTAAAAAGTTCTCACTAATTCAAGTGTCAACAAAATTATTCAAATTTTTAAATATTCATTATTTTTCTCCATTTAGTTTATTTTACATTTTCCATTCTCATATATTAGGGCCACTTAAAATTATCATGAATTATTTTTGCTTTGATAGAACTTTAAATAGTCTAGATTCTTTATTTTTATTGTTATTTGTTTTTGTTTGTAATTCCTAATAAGTATATGATAAATATTTATTTCTTAATAATATACTTTTTTAGTTGGTCATTCATTTTGCATCTGCACTATGTCATTTAATATATTTATAGGTCTTTTCATTTTTCTGGTCTTTTCTATAAACTATCTTTTCACCTTGTTTCTGTTGATGTATACTTTTATGATTAGGAAATGTATCCTATTGGTTTGAGTTGGCAAAAATGGCCAAGAGAGTCTGTGATTTTGTAGACAGCACAAAAGTTGAACAGATGCTAATTAAATTAAATTAAATTACATTGTAATTAAAGTAGGATTACCACATCTTTTTTATAATATAATTTAGAAAGTATGTTATTACGTATATGTAATATAATCTATGGATAATATGAAAGACTTAGACTATTTGTGTTTGCCCTACGAAATTGTTATATGAGTGCATACCTTATTTTATACAGGATGGTCAGACATAATTTAAGACATATTCTTCTTACCATGCAAAAATGCTATTTCATACAAATATGGTAAAGAAAATAAGAGTAGATTAGAGCATGACAAAAATATGAAAAGCTGTGTTTGCTTCCAAATAATTGATAGATGTGGTAATAATTTATTTTATTGAGCACTTTCTGTATGCCAGACAATACTCAGAGGCATATATACATGTGTGTGTTAACATAATTTATCTTCCCAAGATAACTTTCAGGTAGGTACTAGTAATATCCAAATGCTAATCTCATATAATGGAAAGCAATCTTTCTATTCCTTCAGGCAAATATTTAAGAATAATCCATAATTGTCTTATTATGTCACACACCTAATATTCACTCCAACAGCATCCTATGTGGACTCTAAATACAAAATATATCCACAGTCTATCTCTCAGCGTGTTTTCTGTCACCACCCTGGCCCGAGGGACCACAGTCTCAGAAGTACTGCAGCCCCTTAACCTTAGCTCTCTTGAATCTAATCTCAGTGTAAGAGCCAGAGTGGGAAAAGAGTAAATTGGATCATATCACTTCTACAAATCCTACCAGACTTCTCATCCCACTAAGAATGGAAAGCAAAACTTTTACAGGAACCCACTGGTCCAAAATGATGTTGTCTACACTCCTTACCTCTAATAACTCATTCCTTGTCATTCTGTCCATTATGTTTACGTGTTTCAATAACATGCCCTCCTAAGGCACCTGGATGTCTCAGTCCTTTAAGCATCCAACTCTTAATTTCAGCTCAGGTCATGATCTCAGGGTTGTGAGATGGAGCCAACATCAGGCTCTGGGCTCAGCAGAGAGTCCACTCTTTCTCTCTCTACTCCTTTCTCTCTGCTCCTCCTCCTGCTTGTGCTTGCTCTCTCTCTAAAATAAATAAATAAATAAATCTTTAAAATCTTAAAAAAAAAGGAATAATAATATGTGCTCTTAGTTCTCCCTGTGCACATTAGTCTCAATAGTGCCTAGAATTTTTCCTTTTCTTTTCTTCACCCTGAAACTTCCTTTTCCTGTGCAAATGCATGATTTTTTTTTCTTATTCTTTTCTTAATAAGAATATCCTTTACCACCTGATTTAAAATTGTACCTCTTTCTTGCCTTTTTCTATCCTTCATTTGTTTCCCATAACAGTTTCCCTCCAGCTAATAAATATACATATTTGACTTTATACATTTATATATATAAATATATAAAGTGTGATTTTTTTTTAAGTAGGCACCATGCCCAGCACGGAGCTCAATGTGGGACTTGAACTCATAACCCTGAGATCAAGACCTGAGCTGAGATCAAGAGTTGGACTCCTAACCAACTGAGCCACCCAGGTGCCCCCAACCACCATTTTATATATTTAGCTTGCATCTTTTGTTACTTGTATTCCTCCCCTACTGCCCCTATCTCAAAAGCCAGGATTTTTACTTACTTTGTTTAGTGTTGTATCCCATCACCTAGAAAACTGCCTTAATAAATGTACCTGAAGGAAGAATTTTGCAGTTACTAAGCCTGAAGCACAAAGAGATTACATCACTGGTTCATGGCCACTCCATGTTAAAGAACAAGCTCACCTTGGAACTCAGACTGTCTAGTTCTAGAACTCACATTCTTCAACATCACTCCGAGCTGAGAGTATTATTATTATTGGGAGTGAAAACAGAGAATTCGTCATTATAGTAAAAAGAGCATTAAATAAAACACCAGGGTTGTTAAAAAGTGTGTGTTTCTGGTATGCTTGAATTGCTGATGGAAGACAGCACCATTTTGACAATACTAAATTTTCTCAAATGTGCAGGCACAGTCCTACTTCCAAAAAGAGTGGTTCTGAAAGAAAAAAAGAACAATTTATCTGACAATGGTATTGTTCTGGAAAGAGAACCTGTAATAGTCAAGGCATAGAGTATGATGGTATAACAAAGGGATTCAGAAACAGTGTCTCAGCAAAGAAGAAATAGGTACCCTCCATTATAACAATATAGCAGAGTTCAGTTGGCTAGGGTTTCTGGTTGGCTCCAAGGGTTTCTTCTATATTGTTGCATTGGTGTCCCCCAGATCTGGAGGGACAGATGCTGAAGAAGTTCAGCATCATTGAAGAAGGGTCATCCAATACTCTGCACATTGCAGTCTGAGAGAAAGCAGAGGGTTTCACATTGGGAAAACAATTCCCTGATTGTTATTCATACCATCTCTTAAGGAGTAATTCAATGTATTTAATAGGTATAGGACTATTCAGGTCACCCATTTCCTCTGATAAGAACATCTTTAAGCAATTATACATTTCATTTAATTTTCAAAATTATTAATAAAGAGTTGTTTGTAATAATCTATTATTATCCTTTTAATATTTGTGGGGACTAAGTGACATCCCTTTTTTCATTCCTGATACTGTATCTTATCTCTTTTCAATGGTGACCATAGGAATTATATTATATATATTTACTATAACACAGTTAACCTAGAATAACATACAACATAGCTTTTAATATCAGAAACTTAGAGCCAATTCTTCTCTATTTTTCATTCTACTTTTGTCATATGTTATACTTTTATTCATAGTTTAATCGAGTAATGAATGCATCAGCATAGTTTTACTTGTCATTTACTCTTTAAAGAAATTATAATTAAATATCCAATATTTGTTACATGTATCTTCATTTAAATTTTTTAGTATTATTCATTTCTTTGTGTAGACACATATTTTCTTCTATTATACTTCTTTTGGCTGGGGGCACCAAGGTGGCTCAGAGGGTTAAAGCCTCTGCCTTAGGTCCAGGTCATGATCTCAGGGTCCTGGGATCGAGCCCCGCATCAGGCTCTCTGCTCAGTGGGGAGCCTGCTTCCCCCTCTGTCTCTGCCTCCCTCTCTGCCTACTTGTGATCTCTCTCTCAGTGTCTCAAATAAATAAATAAAATCTTTAAAAAAATACTTCTTTTGGCTGGATAATTGTTGAAGCACAAGTTTGCTGGATATAAATCATTTCAGTATGTGTATATTTGTTTCCTGAAAAAGTCTATTTTGTTTTTGTATTCATTTTTTTAAGATTTTGTTTATTTAGTTGATAGAGTGATAGAGAGAGAGCATTAAGTAAGCAGAGGAAGAGGGAGAAACAGGCTTTCTGCTGAGCAGAGAACCCAAGGCAGGGCTCCATTCCAAGACCCTGGGATCATGACCTGAGCCAAAGAAGGCAGACGTTTAACCAACAGAGCCACTCAGGTGCCCCTTGTTTTTATAATTCTAAGATATTCCAAACATTTCTATGGATATTACATTAGGATTGACAGTGACTATCTTTCACTACTTTAAATATTTCTTCATTATATCTGGTGTGAGTCATTTCTGATGGCATCTGCTATAATCCTTATATCTTCTCTTCTGTATGTGACATGCATTTTCCTCTGAATGCTTTCATAATTTTCTATTTATCTCTATTATTAATCTGTGATACTAATGAGTCTAGGTGTGTTTTGTTGGTTATTTGGTTTGCTTTTTGTACTTTTCCTTTCTAGGGTCTACTTCTCAGACTCATGGTTTGATGTTTCCTTAATTTTAGAAGTCTTGGCCATTATATTTTCAAATATTTCTTCTGATTCGTTCCTTTTCAATTTTTGTTTTGTATATTAGACCGATATTATGTCACAATTGTTAGATGCATTTGTTCTTTTTTCCTATAGCTTTCATTCTGTTTGCTTAAATTCTATTGTTTATCTTTAAGTTTTCTGATTTTTTCCTCATCTTTTTTGATCTACTGATGATCCTTTTGAAGGAATTGTTTGTCTCTAATACTGAGAGTGTGTGGGTGTGTGTTGAATGTCTAGCATTGGATCCTTCTTTTTGGTTTCCATCTGTCCGATCAAATATATACTCACATACATATTGTTTACTGTCTCCAGTAGATCTTATTTTTTTTAAGATTTATTTATTTATTTTAGAAAGAAGAGAGCATGAGCATGGGGAGCAGCAGAGGGAGAGGGAGAGAATCTCAGGCAGACTCTGTGCTGACCATGGAGCTGAATGTGGGGCTGGATATCACAACCCTGACATCGTGACCTGAGCTGAAATCAAGAGTCAGACTCTTAACCAACTGAGCCACCAGGGTGCCCTGACCACTAGACCTTTTAACCTAGAAATTTAAATCAAGACCCCTAGGAGCATCTGTTTTTGAAAAGTTGCTTTTATTACTATTCTTAGGAGTTATTCTTACTATTCTTGGCTGGGAACAGCAATGAAGACTTAGAGTGAAGGTAAATCCTCTTTCTAGGCTTTTCTGCTTTTCCCAGTAGCCCAAACCTGCTTATATATATATATATTTTTTTTAGCCCTCAAACAAATATTTATTATACCCCAAGATTAAAAGGAAGAAATACACGTAAAGGACAAATCAGACCAGTGACAAAATGGATAGGTTTCCTCCCATGATTGCATATTACGTTTGTGACAGTTTAAATATTGCACTTTGCTTCCAGGCTGTATGTATATATATGTATATATATATATATATATATAAATAACGATACATATATGTTATGTTTATATGTATATATGTGTGTATATGAATATATGTATAACATATATGTATGTATGCGTATGTGTATGTGTTAAATGTGTATATATATGGATGGATATTTAACGTAGCTTATTTCTTTCTACCTTCTTGCATGGTGGCCACATCTTTCTCCCACCTTTTGCCAAAGGTGAAACAGTTCATATATCTCCTCTCCCTCTGGAGGAGCTTGTCTCCCTTGTAATTCAGATTACTTGGATGTTTTCAAACTCCGCTCTTTGACAGAATCATGAAAAGTTATAGTTTGTAGATTATCTGGATTTTTTAAAACATTATTTGCAGCTCTCTACATCCTAAGTGAAAGTGGAAATTTTATGCATTTATTTATTTATTTAAAATTTTAAGTACAGTGCAGTTAACATACAGTGTTGTATTAATTTCAAATATACCATACAGTGTGATTCAGCAATTACATATATTTGTCAGTGCTTGTCAAAATAAGTGTACTTTTAATCCCTTCACCTATTTATACACCGTTTTAAGTCCCATCCAGTCTTGTAATTTCAAATATCTCCTTTCTAGATAATGCCACATGTATCACTACAATATTTATTGCGATTCTAGTTCCACATTTTGAAAAATGTAATGGAGTCTCAGAATCAGCATAGATATAACTGATAAAAACTGATCTCTTTTCTTCCTTCCTCTCTTTTTCTCACTTTCTTCCTTTTTATTTTGTCTTCATCTTATTTATCATCCATGCTCAAAAACCTGACAACTCTATGTGTTTCAGTAAAAGGAATAAATTATCAAATCTAGTGGAAATCATTTGTAATGTATTCTTCTCCTTCTTATTTCTGCCAATGACTTAAAGAAGACTTTCAATACTCCATAAATTATACTCTGAAGCCAGATGACGCAGTTGGCAAAGTGAAAAAATTCAGTGTATTCTTCCATTTCATGTACCAAGGTGCTTAAAAGCAGGGACAAACTTTTTGGTTTAATCAATGCTAAAAATGTCCTTTTTTTATGAAATAATTTCTCTTTAAATTATTTTTCATTGCCTCTTTTAATCTTTGTTCCTGAAACTGTAAGATTATAGGATCAGGAAGCAAAATTTTGCATGTGGGTCACTAGGTGATATAATGAGTGATACCCCTCCCACTGCAACCCTTTGAATCCTGAACCTGTGACTCCTAGCATTGGGAGAAATAGCACCATGTACTGGATGTTCATTCAGAACATCTATAGACTTTATTTATGATCTTTATTTTTAAAATTTAAGAAGACTAGAAAGACACTAATAACCTGAAATGAAATATTTTGATCATAACTTCTTTTAACTGGAAACAAGGTACTTCATCCTTCATTGGTTTCAATTTAATGTTTAGTGTGAAAAATATAGTTAATTAATAAACCAATTTTTTTGAAACACTCTTTTCATCGCCTCTTTTACATCTCTGTTCCTTAAACTGTAGATGATGGGATTCAGCATGGGAATCACAATCGTGTAAAACATCGACACTATCATGTCATGGTCCAAAGCGTAGTTGGAACTTGGTCTCACATACATGAAGAGGATGGTTCCATGATATATTGACACTCCAGTTAGGTGAGAACCACACGTAGAAAAGACTTTCCTCCTCCCCTCAGCAGAATGCATGTTCAGAATGGCCAACAGAATGAAAGCATAGGAGATCAGAACAATCAGGATAGTGACTATCTCAATAGCACCCACAAAGTAGAAGAGCAGTAGCTGGTTTGTGTGGGTGTCAGAACAAGAAATGGCAAGTAGTGGAGGGATGTCACAAAAGACATGCCTAATTTCATTGGATGCACAAAAGGAGAGGCTGAACGTGGCCACTGTGTGTACAGAAGCATGCAAAATGCCACCAACGTAGGAAGCAACGATGAGTGGCACATAGACTCTTGGTGACATGCTCGCGGAATAGAGGAGAGGGTTGTAGATTGCCACATAGCGATCATAAGCCATGGCAGCCAAGAGAAAGCATTCTGTGGTCCCAAAAGTAACAGCAAGAAGCATCTGGGCTGCACATCCAGGGACTGAAATGACTTTATTCTTTGACATAAAATCTACTAACATATTTGGGGTAATTACTGAGGAAAAGCAGGCATCCACAGATGATAACACACTCAGAAAATAGTACATGGGGTTGTGGAGCTGGGAATCCCTAATGACCAATAAAACTAAAACCAAATTTCCCATCATAGTAAAGAGGTAGATTGCTAGAAACAGGAAGAACAAGATTATCTGAAACTCAGACTTATCTGTGAAGCCCTTCAGTACAAATATGGTGACTTCAGTGACATTCTTCATGTTGACACCTCATGGAACAAACTTGAAAATATTAATAAATTTGTAATTCATATAAATATGATTAAAGTGAGTAGTTGTATAAGTCAAGGAAAGTGAACTCTGTCCTCGTATTTATTTCATGGCAATGCATAATTTCCCAGCAGCTGATCAGAAGACAGTGACAAAATGATGGGTCAAAGGTTGATGCCACTCACTGCAGAATTAAATGGAAGATTTGAGTTTTTACTCACTGGCTCAACTTATGTCATGTCTAAAACTATGAGGTCAAATGCTTAATTTGCCACTGAATTCTATTAGCTATTTTCCTTTTAAATCACATTAAACTACAAAATGAACAAATAAGTGTGTTTTTCTTATAACATACAAACACAAGATGGTATATCAGTGAACACAACATTGGAATTCACACCAGAGTTCTAAACCTTTCAGGAATTCTGTAAAATGGCTACAGTCTACTCACCTGCAGAATTATGGCAAGATTCAATCCCATGTTTCCCTTAGAGAGCACACACTTTCCCTTTTTTTTCATTGATTCGTGTTATACCATAGCTTCATTCTGTAATTGACTTGCTTCCCCAGCAACTCCACTGAAATAACACAAAACATGAGTTTTTATGTATTGGAATATTTTTAAGTCATTAAGACTAGAGAAACATGAAAAAAAGAGTAATCAGAAGTGGCTTCTACAATACATGACTAGCAAAATAAACTTAAAAGAATTATTATTTTCCTTATTATATCACAATATAAGCTCCCAGAGAGGTGAATAAGTCAAATGTTTTCTGGCTCTCTCCTGATATATTTTACCTTGTTTTACTTTGAACTGATCTGTCTTCCAATTTGAGGAAAATGAAGACATACATCTACTTGGAGCCTTATTATTTTTACAAACAGAAATTCATTATTTCCCATTACCTTTGTTTTACTCCAGGAAGTGTTGTTTTCCTATTCTTAGACAGACTCTGCATAAATCTAGTTTGTAATGAACACATTCTATTCACCTATGGACTAGGCAACAAGGCTTTAGTATGGGGGATTTCATAGCGTATTTAACTTTGTTGTTTTAGGTTTCACATCCTAAATATCCTGCAAATTATCTGAAAATTTCTCTTACCTACAGAATAGCAGAGGTAGGTTTAGGTACGTTATGAATATGGTTCATTTAGATTGCTTATATCCACTTACTCAGCTGTTTATAAATCCCACAGGAACTGCCCATACAGGAATATGCCCCAATTATCTTTGGAGCAAAATAACAAAACAAGAACTTACTCAGTAATGAAAAAGTAAAGGGTCTGGAATAATGTGCCTCATGTTAATATTTTATAAAATAAATAGTTATTTGATTCCTGGTTTAAAATAATGCCTTAAATATGTATATCTTGACACTAGATAAGAAATCTTTAGCCCGGAGACATACTTTTATGTAGTAGCTCTGGTTAGAACTAACTCCTCTGAGAACCAATTTCCTCCTTTTGGCAATAGAAGCCATTTTATTAGAATCAATCAGGTGTATTACAATTTTGGGGCGCCTGGGTGGCTCAGTGGTTTAAAGCCTCTGCCTTCAGCTCAGGTCATGATCTCAGGGTCCTGGGATTGAGCCCCGCATCAATGCTGGGGGCTCAGCAGGGAGCCTGCTTCCTCCTCTCTCTGCCTGCCTCTCTGCCTACTTGTGATCTCTCTCTTTCTCTCTTTCAAATAAATAAATGGAAAATTTTTTTAAAAAAGTATTACAATTTTACTCTATTCAAATTGTAGAGTATGTGGTTTTAATGTATATATCTAAAAGTATACATTTTGAGCTTATTGGAAGATTATTATTCAAGGCATTAGGAAAAGTTCAAAAAATCCCATAGAAATGCGGAGGAGACATTAAACATTTAAAGCTCTGTGGGACTTGATAAATCATGTAGTTTTGTGAATCCTAAATGCTAGTATAGCATTTACTCAGTTTAAATAAAAGTATCTATTGATTGGTTGAAAAACAAATCTATACATATGCAATTCCCACATACACACGCACATAGAGCTAGGACCAAAATAGAAATATTTAACATTTGTAGATCTATGTCTACGGGGGATGCAGGGTAGAATTTTTATTTTTCTTTAAATTTTTTTGGATAGTCCCCACTCTCACCTAAGCTTCATCAGTGTCATGAAGAATCCATGAAAGACTGAAAAAGATCTCAGAAATACCTAGCATATACTCCCTTTGAAAAGGACAGGCCTTCACCTAGAAGAAAATGCTGAGAAGCTTGTCAACTGGATAGGGCAAATACACTAGGAAGGAAAGTTTCAATAAGGGAGGGATCATGAGATCATGACCTGAGCCAAAATCAAGAGTCAGACACCTAACTTACTGAGCCACCCAGGCATCCCAGCTTGATGAATTTTTAAATTAAACATACCCCTGTATACAAGCCCAGGAAGTAGAATATGGCCAGAACCCAAGGAGCCCCTCATATCTTTCAGGCATTATTTTCCCTGCAAGGATAACCATAGTATGAAACAAAGGCTAACTTGTGGTAATAGCCCATTTTTTTTTAAGTCAAGGTTATTACTTTTTAATATAAAGAAAGAAAATCTACCATTTATATGTGTCAGTGACATGAATGGTAATAAACACATTCATCTGTGTAACAGCAATCATGTTATGGGCGATAAAATATTCTATGTTGTAGAATTATAGAATTCTCTTGTTAATTTCTGTGAAAATGTTTTTTTAGTTTTAACTAGGACTGCATTGAATATATTGATCATTTAGGATTACATTTAATTAATAAAACCTTTATTTACAATTCAGCTCTATCGGTATCAGCTTTCCTTCCTTCCTTCCTTTTTGCCTTCCTGCCTTCCTGCCTTCCT
>JAQQSY010000848.1:0-14799 GCA_028646535.1 Procyon lotor | reverse complement strand
ACAGCGAGAGAGGGAACACAAGCAGAGGGAATGGTAGTGGGAGAAGCAGGCTTCCTGCAGAGCAGGGAGCCCGATGTGGGGCTTGATCCCAGGACCCTGGGATCATGACCTGAGCCGAAGGCAGACGCTTAACGACTGAGCCACCCAGGCCCCCCCGCTCTTGGAGTCTTTGTTCCCTGAGCGCTTTCTTTACCACCCTGGAGGCCGGGAATGAAAATGGCGGCCTCCCAGTCTCCGGCTCAGAGGAGCCGAGTGCTGGGCACCGCGATCCTCCACAGGCCCTTAGAGGAAAGCCGTTATCACTCCCGTCTCCCTTGTTCAAATCATCTTTATTTCTTCCTTCATTCGGATGTTCCATCTCTCTTCTCTCATTCCATCTTCAATGGAATTGAAGATTGAAGATGCCTCTTTGTTCTGCCCCGGTATGTAGGCACGTGACATCTTTATCACAGTGCTACGATGAATTGAAATCCCCTGTGTATGTGTCTATAGGCTCCTAAGGTGCAAGGCTTTGTCTTGTTGATCATTCCATTTCCATTGTCTAGCACCATACCAGTGGAGATTTGGGCCTTGGACCCGCAGCATAAGCATCACCTGGGAGCTTGTTTGAATCTGCATTTTGGCAGCAAGGTCCCCCGGGGGACTCTTATGCACCTTACCATTTGAGAAGCTGGCTTGTGTCCTGTGGGCCATAGATTCTCACTGGATGTTGAACAGGACCAGCAACCCAGCCCAGACTCCTCAGAGCACAACAGTGATTTCCTTTTGTCGAAATAGTCCAAAGTTACAAAGTCAGGTTCACGGAGGTGGAGCAAACCCTACTGGAGGTTATGGATGTGCTAAATGGGTCTGTCCCTGCCTGGCTGGTGACATCTGTTTCAAGGACCAGTGTTAACATTTACTTCCAGCCTAGGAGCTAGAGTATCAGCAATTTCCGACTGAACTGACTCAAAAGTACTTTTCTTATAGAATACTCTAGTTTTTTGTAAAGTCACCCATATAATCTAACACCTAACTTTTTTCTTTTGAATAGGTAATCCTCTAATTAAGTGTCGAGAACAAACTTCTAAGTACCAAAGGCAGGTACTATGTCCACGCATGAAGTGCTAGCAACCAATGCACAAGTGCTAATTAGCTCATTAACACTTCACTCTTCTCCTTTGAGCTGCTCTCAGTTATTTTGCAGCCAAAGTAAATCCATAAGGTCAAAGTTCCCAGTTTTGCCTTGTCTTTTATGAACTCACATAAGTTCAGGGGCTGCTCCTCTTCTGTCCTGAATCACAAAGTGGGAATAATGGCCCATTCAACTTCCAGGCATCTCCAGTCCTCAGACTGGTGAAGATTCGGAGCTCTCACAGGCAGGAATTCTGACATGCTTCCCGAGTCCTGAAACTCTGGTCATTCTGGGTCCCAGGCATGGGTGGTCATCACCAGAGCTGGGGGGTGGATATGCCAGCTCAGCTTGCTGTAAAGGAAGGGGCAGGGACCGTGTCTCCTCAGCATGACTAGGAACCAGGGAATTCCATGATGCTTGAACTTTGGTATTAAGTCTTCAGACTCCAGCAGCCTTAACTAGCCCTCCAAGAGACTGAATGTTTGTGTCATCCCCAAACTCATGTGTTGAAATACTAACTCCCACTGTGGTGGTATTTGGAGGTGGAGACTTTGGGAGCAGATGAGGCCATGAGGGTGGGGCTCTCATGAATGAGATTGGTGCCTTCATAAAGATGACCCCAGAGAGTTCTCTTGCTCCCTTTTCTCTGTGTGAAGAGACGATGAGAAGTCAGCAGTCTGCAACCTGGAGAGAGTCTTTACCTGAACCCAACTACGGTGGCCCCTGATCTCAGATTTCCAACGTCCACAACTTCAGGAAAGAAATGGCTCTTGTTTACAAGTCACTCAGTCCATGCTCCTTTGTCACAGTAGCCCTACTGACTATGACCATCACCCAGAGGCAGATACTTCACCTGCTCAGAATTGCTCTCACTCCCTGCCTGAAATCTCAGGTGAAGCAGGAAGTGGCTCTTTTCCATAGAACACTTGGGAAATTCTTGGCCCACATGCTTCTCAGGTTGAGGAAGGTCATGGTGAAAATCATATGCTCCACTTTCAGGATGGGAAAATTTGCTCCCAGAACGATGGGGTAAAAGCAAGTATAGGTTTGCTGTTATTGTAGCATCTAGGGGGGATGTTCCAAAGAACAGTGATGGGGACACAGGGATCTGGGTCTTGTCTTTTGTCTGGAACCTGGCAGTGTGACATTCTTGTCACTTGTTCACAGTATTTTCAGCAGGTGATCTCTAGCATCTCTTCTTATCCCAACATTTTCAGACTCTCTGTCTCTATCTTTCTTGGTCTTTTCTGGGGAGAGTAAAAAAAGTGAAATAGCTCAACTTCTGACCCTTTCTGAATTTCTGAAAATCCTAGAGATTCAATAATGAGCAATGGTGTTCTGGTCAATGTTTAACAACTGGCACTGATTTGAAGTGTTGGTCAATTTCTGTGGTATATATCATCTCACCGTGGCTGATTTCCAGCCTTCGAGTAGATGTCTACCTGCTCACAAAATTCCTCAAAATGTAACAGTCCGCTCTCATGACCTGCTATGAGCTGGCTCCACACGCTTGTGAATAAGTCTCCTTGTCCATTATTCTGAGAGAAGCAGGACTTACACGGTCAGGGGCAGAGATGCTCACTCATTTTCTTGGCTCCTTGCCTGGCTATTGGGAAAAGTCAGTGTGGACATGAGACAATTGTAGAAGATTGGCAGTGAAATGTGTGGTCAAACACTGAGAATAGGAATGCTTCCTGTTTATCAGGATGTCTGACAACTCTCCCAGGGCCTTCTGCCAGAAAGTCATCATTCTCTTATGCTTGCAGAAGGGCACACAATGACCCTCAGAAATTGGATTGCCAATAAGAATTGTTCCAAGTAGAGAGATGGAGTCTTTTCCCATGTGCCAGATGGAAGGAAGTTCAGGAGTGAGGTGGGGTTCTGTAGGATGATCAGTGTTTAGTCTTCTGCTTATTAACTGAAATCAGCTTTTAATTCTGGACTGGCATCTCTTTCCTACAGGTATGCATTCATCTCTTATTGCTATTTCTGAGGGCTAGTACTCTGATTTTTCTGCCTTTGTTAAAAAAAATTTGTTCCTGGGATATGCTCAGAGAGGGACTCATATTTCACTTTTAGTTAACTATAATTGAGAGCACAATGGAAGTTTGTATCTTCCATTCTGTAGCAGCCAGTGAATTATACTCAGAACAATCTTGTCCCCTGGCCATAGACTATGTGCTGTTTAACTGTGAGAATTTGAAGTACAAAAGGTGTTTTGTACATATTCTGCCTCCTCAAGGGGACATTGGTGTTAGGCAGGGTCCAGTCCTCAGTGAAGCTGAAGCACCAATAGACCCAGAGTTCAGCAGACCTGCAGTGTCAACAGGGAGCTGTTTCAGAGGCCAAGCGCTAACTGTTTTGGTGAAGACTGGGCAGGGAGTCTGGTATGATACATTGCCTGTAGTTCTTTGACCCTTTTGCTGAATAGCATGGAGCAGCCATTAAGGTTCATGGTCATTGAAAAATAAGCAGGTGAATTATAGATCTACATCAAGGAGTCAAGAAATAGGAACACATATCCAAATGTAAGAAAACCTTGACATAACCCTCAACTACCCATCTCATATATGAATGTTATTGGGCTCAAGGGAGATATGGCAAGACTAGGTAAACTGGTTCAGTGAGTTCCATCCTGTTAATGGGCAGACATACACACTCCTCAAATAGAAACAATCATTCTATCTTTTCTGGAGTATGGCTGAGGACTCCAGGAATAATCTGTGTAGGAAAGACAGCCGTTAATGACCCTTTGCCTGAGAGATGGGGATGAAAATTAAGTACTGTATGAAGAAGTGTTTTAATGAGAAGGGGAATCTACAAAATGGTGCCTATCTTAGGATTATAATTATCGGAAATATTTATAAGGATAAACTTTGGAAAGGGATACAGAGAAATGAAAATTAAGGTAGGCTGGCAGGATTATGATGGAATATTTTGTAAATTTTTTCTGATTTTTGTAATGTTTAAATATATTTAAATATTTCCCAAATTTATTTATTTATTTGAGAAAGAAAGAGAGAGAGGGAGAGGGAGAGAAAGAGAGAATGAGTGGGGGGGAGGGGCAGAGGCAGAAGGAGAAGCAGACTCCCCACTGAGCAAGGAGCCTGACGTAGGGCTGGATCCCAGGACCCCAAGATCATGACCTGAGCCAAAGACAGATGCTTAACCAACCAAGCCACTCAGGTGCCCCATGTTGTTTGAATATATTTAAATCTTTTGTGAAAAGGGCTTTCCATCTTCAAAGAGAACAAAAGGAGCTGGAATTTCCTTGGAGAAATTGAAATCAGATATAAGGAAGAATTTCTTTGTGGGATGATTAATCCCCAAGAAGGACTTAGAGCAGAGCTGAGAAACCTACCTTCAAGAATGGATCCCTTTTTAACTATGTGGAGAACGGTGGTGGTCCCTGGAGTTGGGGGACAAACTGGATTGCTTCTGGAGGTTTCTTCCACCTAGAGGTGGTGGTCCTGGGACACAGCACTCACTGAGATGCAAATGTGACACAGTGAATTGTTGGCAGAACTGTGAGCAGGCCAATTTATGAGGTAGGACAAGATCAATTTTGATGACTGCTTCAGATCTCCTCAAGATGCATTCCTCCCGTTCCTGTCACTGCCCTAGGTCCTACCAGCAGCCATAGCAGTTAGGAAGCAGATGAATTAATTTCTGCCCAGGGGTCATTCAGGGTAGCAGGAGAACTTTGCATGAACTCTTATAGTCATAAACATCTTAACCCAAAGGAACACCTTCTGGGCGTAGAGAAGGACAAGTAGGAGCAGGGTTTTCTTGGTACCTTGTACCCCTCACACTTCATCTGGCCATTCTTCTCCAAATTCAGAGCTCTACAATGAAAACTCCTTTTTTTTCCAGTTAAGTAAGTTGTTTTGTTGTTGTTGTTTCTGAACTTGGATAGTGTTGTGGGGATTTCTGGTTAGAAAGATGTTACTTCCGTGAGATATAAAGTCCTTCTAGAGAAAAAGGGCTCCTTTCTTCCATAAGGTAAATTTATGTAGCAGGAAATTCACACTGAGCTTCAGATATAGATAGGCTCTGTTTGAAGCTGGACCTCACTGCTTGCAAGCTCTCTGTGCCTTATTTTCTCATTTGCAAAATGAGGACATCAATACCTCTCTCATAGGTTATGGGTTGAAGTGCACCAATAAGGTTCCTGCACCAATAATAGGTCCCCATTAAACATAAGTTTCATTTAAAAATTTAGGAGTCAACAGAGTTTAAATGCATGTCTGGTGCTCTGCATTGCTTCCTGTACCCAGTCATGACTCATGTCCCTGTTGACCAACACACAGAAGGTGTCAAACAACAGACCTCATTTGCTCTGAAAAGCCGGACACGTTTTGGTGACTGGCACTCCTTACTGTGACACTTGGGTTTCGCCATAGATGTCACCAAAGATTATTCCAAGATAACTGGGGGCCTCCTCCCCCAGAGTCACTGTGAAATCCTTGAATGTATCTGCTCCTGACCTCAGTCATTCTCCACTGGGTCCTGCTGTTGGCTCTCAGTGCCAGCACACCCTTGGGACCAGATGGCTGTTCCTGACTCTGAGGCCAGAGCTCACTGGCCCTTGTCTGCTGGGGAATGAGGACTGGCAGCAGCACAGCTCCTCACCCAGCACAAGGGCCCAGAGTCTGGAGGCTGCCGAGTGGGAGAGGCTGTGTTCCTGGAATTGAAGCTCAGCTAGATCTTCTCCTTGTTGAGCAGGGAAGGTCAAAAGAGTCCAACAGAGCAGAATACCCAAAGGCAGCCCAGCAGGTTGGCTATCCTGGATTGATGTAAGACCCCAAAGACTCAGTTATGTCTTTCTGGAATAGTGGTTAAGAGCATAGGCTTTGACACCAAATGGACTCCAGTGTAGCACATGGCTATTTTGTCGATAGGTGAACTTGATGAAGCCACTTAACCTTCCTCTCTAAGCCTGGAGTCTCCTGTGTAAAAGGGAATAATAAGAATATTTGCTTTATTAAATGATTGGAGGGATTGAGAGAAAGTCAAGCATGCAGCCTAGGGTATGGCAGAGTATAACAAGCACTCCATCAAGGTTTTCGGTTCCCATTGGAACCAGAGACCAAACTATTTGTGTCTATATCAATAATTGCTTGATGTCCTCTCATCTCCCTCATCACATTGTGGCCACCTTCTACTTCAATGTTTAATTTAAAATGTCCATATTCTAGAAAGTGAGTGCTCCTCAAACCTTGTAGAATGCATAGCCGTGGCACCATCCACAAAGGGTGCCCCAGCCCTCCCCCACCCCCCATGGTTCTGCACGCAAACACAAGCTCATGTTCACAGGGTGCAGGGAGCAGGAAAATTCACTCATTCAGCTAATGATTACAGAGTGCCTACTGTGTGCTGGGTTCCATTCTACTTCTGGGGAGACGGTAGTGAAAACAGATAAAAATCTCCATCTTCCTGGAGGTAACCACATTGTAGTGTGAAAACAGATAATAAACAAATGAAATAAGAAAGATCTGTGGCATATTTAACAGTGGCAAATGCTGGGGAGAAAAGAAGAAAGCACAGAAGGGGAATATGAAGTGTTGGAGGAGGGCATTGGATATTTTAGATAAGGTGATGTATTACTTTGCTCAGGCTGCTATAATAAAGTACCACAGACTGGGTGGCTTAAATAGCAGAAATTTATTTCCTCACAATTCTGGAGGCTGAAATCTGAGGTCAGGGTGTTGGGAGAGGGGTTTCTTCTGAGGCCTCTCCTCTTGCTTGTAGATGGGGCCCTTCTCTCTGTGTCTTCTCACAGTCTTCCTTCTGTGCCAATCTTCTCCTCTTCTAGGCATACCAGTCCTGTTGGATTAGAGCCTACCTGAATGACCTAATTTAAACTTCATTACCTCTTTAAAGACCCTACCTCCAAATGCAGTCACATTCTGAGCTCCTCTATGTTAGTCGGAACTTTAGTGTATGATTTTGTTGGGGTGAAGGGGGAGTTGGGGCACAGTTCAGCCCATAATAGGTGGCAAGGAAAAGCCTTCCTGATGTGTCACTTTTGAATAAAGGCTTGGAGGAGGTGAAGGAGCCAGCGTGTGGTTACCTGGGGAAAGAGTGTCCCAGGCCAAGGGAACAGAAGGTGCAAAGGCCCTGAGGTATAAACATATCCTGAGGTATAAACATACCTTCCTTACTGTTTTCACAAACAGTAAGGAAGCCAGTGTGGCTGGAGCCAAGTGAAAAGGAGGAAAGGGGAAGAGAAGAAGTCATAGAGGTAACAGGGCAGATTGTATGGGATTGTCATGGTGAAGATTTTGTCTTCTCCTTCTAGGGGGATGGAAGCCACAGGAGTGATGTGGCCTGTCTTACAGGAGCACTCTGATTGCTGCACTGAAATACACTGGGGTTAGAGGCCACTGCCATAACCACAGGGACCAGGGTGAGAGCAGTGTGGGTGGTGAGAAGTGGTCACACTCTGGACATATTCTGGAGGTAGAATTCACAAGATGGTGGAAAGAGTGTGAGAGCAAAAAAACCCTAAAGCTAACTGCAAGGTTAGCAAATGGAACAAGGGGTGGCCATTTATCAAGATGGGAAGACTGGAGGGGAGACAGTACTTTGGGGGAACATGAGGAATTCAATTTGGGATATGTTGCATCCAAGATGCCTATAAAAATTCTAAATGGAGTAAGCATGGGAATATACAAGTCTGGATGTCAGGTGAGAAGTTCTGGTATGTAGATATGAGTTTGGGAGCCATCGGCATATAGACTTTATTTGAACCATGGGCTTGGGTGATACGACAAGGGAGAGAGGGTATATGGAAAAAGTGACACTGTCTAAGGAGGAACTCTGTGCTTCTCCAACATTTACAGGAAAAAATCCAGATGAAATCATCCAGATGAAAAAATCCAGATGTGACGCTGGGGATCACACTCCATATTGGCCTATAATCTTGAGTTGAGGTGGTTATTGTTATTAGTCAGGCCAGGAGTAATGTTTTGGTTTCTTGTTGACTGACTGTAACTGCAACTGCTAGACCTTCTGCTTGGTCTCTGACCACTCGACCTTGCTCCTACTTGTCTCATGGCTGGAGTGGGTCATGGACAGTAGACGGTGCAGGCCATACAGAGTCTTGGAGTCTGAAACCTGGCTTGGCCTCACCAGAGAGTGTGCTGAGCACACTTAGCCCATGTAGTTATGAAGCTGCCCATCTGAGTCAGGGACCAGTAAGTCTTTATGTCTCTGGAGACTAGCCTCAGTGGTTGTGTGAACACAGAAGAAAACCACAAACGTTGCCCGAGGCCTGGAGAAGATGATGAAGCTGCCATTCACACATAGCCCAACCCTGCAGGCGTGGGATGGAGAGTAGACCGCCTGCGGAGGCCACTCTGCTGTGAAATGGCAAACTGAGACGATTTAAGCAAACCTGGAGATGCGGGTGGGGGGTTGGTTAAAGCAAAGACCTGGTTTGAGCTCACAGATGAGACCTGCCCTTTTGCAGGAAGGCTCCCTTTGGTTTCTGAGCTTCGAAGACAGAGATAGACAGGCTTTAAAACCAAAACAGGGCTTAGTGTTCTTGTCTGATCTTAGCTGTTGAGCCTAATGAGGTCTCAAGGCCCTTCATGCTTTTCTCTGTGCAGACACAGGCCACCTTGTCAGCTCTGAGACTTGCCAGTGAGTGGGAGACATGGCCTCTGTGTGTCCTTCCAGTGCAGTATTTCCAAGACGAGATGCTGGTGGAATGGTCAGGGGTGTGGGGGTGTAGGGGGTGTAAGAGATGGTGTTATAGAAGGTTGATGCGTACAATTAGTCCTTTCAAATCTCTTTCAGTCCTTTCGATTACATCAAAGGACCTCATCAGGTGGTGTAGGTCTTTAACAACTCTCTTACTCTTGCTAATTCTCCTTTCTCAAGCAGAGAAGGGCACCAGGCTGAGCCCTGGGAAGCCAATGGGAGCCAGTCAGAACTTGAAATCATTGCTTTGATTGTCTTTATTTCCATATTTACTTTGTATTCATCACAAATGATAGCTGGTTTTCCATAACAAATTCCATAAATTTTTAAGTAAAAAAAAAAAAGATTCCATTTAAGAAAAAAAAAATAATAGTAGAAGTTGGGGTTAAGGCAAAAGTCAAGAAGATAGTACATGAATTTTTGAAGTTTGGGGAAAATGATGCCAAAGTAAAAGCTCATATCTGGGTGCGTGGATTACAAGTGCACTTAATAATAGAGAATCCTAGGTCAGAAATCTTTGTTCCTAAGCATTTTGAAGACATAATTCCATTGTCTTCTAGCTTCCCAAGTGCTGGGAAGAAGTCAGAAGTCATCTTGGTTTTAGACCCTTTATACACAATTTTGTTTTTCTTTCTCTGGAAGCTTCTAGGGTCTTCTGTTAATCCGCAGAGCTCTAAAGTTCCACGATGATGTGTGTTGGCTTGGGCCAGTTTTTATCCTGTGTGCTGGACACTTGGTAGGCTTTTTCTGATGTGTATTAGCTCTGGGATATTTTCTTCTTCTTTTTTTTTTTTTAATTGAGATATATTTGATATACCACCCTGTGTAAGTTTAAGGTGTACAACATATTGATTTGGTACATTTATGTTGCAGTGTGATTGCCATTGTAGCATCAGCAAACATCTCTGTGATGTCGCATAATGATCACTTCTTCCGTTGGCAACAATGAAGGTCTAATTTCTTAGCATATCTAAACATTGGGGTGCACATGACCCTTCAGATCACTATGTTTGTATTTTTGGGATAAACACCCAGTACTGCAATTGCTGGGTCATAGTTCATAGGGGCTGACTCAGTTTTCAATGCCATCAATAGTCTGCAAGGGTTCGGGGTTTTGTTATTTTGTTATTTTCTATTATGTTATCATTTTATCATTTTTGCTTTATAATTTTATTATTTTTTCTTTCTCTCTCATTTATAGAGCTTTTGTTAGGTCAGGCACTAGCTCGCCTCTTCAGGTTCCTCTATTCCTCCTCTTTGTCTTCATTTGTTTCCTGAGTGATTTCCGATTTCCTCAACTCTTTTTTTTTTTTTTTAATTTTCTCTCTAACACATGTATTTATTGAGCTTTTTATATCTGCTCTCAGACATTTATTTACAAAGATCTCTTCTGTTGTTTGCAGGTTTTATTTTTAAAGCATACTCTCTTTATTTCCTAGATGCCGTTATCTGCTTTTTCTCTTTTTTAGGATACACATTTTTTTGTTGTTGTTTTGTTTTGCATTGTTTTTTTCTCTTTTATAGTCTTTGTTTTCTCTAAGTTGAAAAACAATTTGTTTTTTCCTGTCCATGTTCTGTCTTTCATCATAAATCTCTTCTCAAATATCAGGGGATCCCTGGTTTGCCACTTTATGATGACAAGGAATTTAAAAGTGAAGAGAATAGAGAATAACCAAAAGAATTGAGGGGAGGGACTCAGATACTTGTGCCATCAGTGTCCACAGCAGCATCGGTCCCAGTGGCCAAAAGGTGGAAATGATCTCAGTGTCTGTCAGCAGAGGTGTGGATGAACAAAATGGGGTCTATACATACACGGGAATATGATCCAGCCAGAAAAGGAGTGAAATTGCAATACAAGCTACCATGTGATTGAATCTTGAAAACATCATACTAAGTGAAATGAGCCAAACACAGAAGAACACATATGGCATGATTCCACTTAGCTGAAATATCTTGAGTAGACCAGTTCATGGAGACAGAAAGTAGAGCAGAGGTTGCCAGGGGCTGGAGGGAGGTGGAGTGGGAGCTATTGCTTAATGGGTAAAGAGTTTCTGTTTGGGGTGATGAAGAGTTGTGGAAATAGAAGTTGATGGTGCTTGTACAACATTGTGAATGGGCTTAATGCCACCGAACTCTGAAATTAAACATGGCCAAGATGGCATATTTTATGTGACACATATTTTACCACAATAGGAAAAAAAGTGATTGGAAGCCCTGAGCCCATTGTCTTCGGTACGGCTTATGGGCTGTGAGGGTCCCTGTAAGAAGTCTGGCTCGGCCAGATCCTGGGGGACCCTGGGTTCGGAATCCTGAAATCCTACAGCGAAGCCTCTCTGAAGGCCGGGCCTAAAGCATACAATCCTGGGTGCTGATGTGGCAATAAGTCAGGGAAGAAGGCTGGGAGGAGAGAGTGTCAATATTCAGGAAAAGTTCCCACTGAAGATTCAGCTCTTTTTATGAGGATGGTTAAAAACTTCAGCCATGGGGCACCTGGGTACTCAGTGGGTTGGTTGCAGCTCAGGTCTTGACCTCAGGGTCATGGGTTTGAGTCCTGTGTTGGACTCTGCGCTGGGTGTGGAGCCTACTCAAGACAAAACAAAACAAAATAACAACACAATTCAGCCGTGCCTGGTGTGTGCTGGACCTACCTTACTCTCTCCAGCACATGCACAGAGGGGCTGTCACTGGGCTGTGCCGAGGGAAGTCACCCTGAGGTCTAAGTGCTTCCCACACTCATTTCCAGCCAATCTTTCTATTTTCAGACCTTTCTCCATCTCCGCTGATCCCAGGAGTTTGGGATCACTACTGGAGTCAAAGGCAGATGCCTAACCAACTGAGCCACCTAGGTGCCCCTATTTTCTTTTATTTTTAAAAGATCTTATTTATTAGAGAGAGAGAGAGAGAGAGAGAGAGTGCAAGCATGAGTGGCAGGGAGGGGCAGAGGGGAAGGAGAGAGAATCTCAAGCAGACCTCCCCCTGGGTGTGGAGCCCAGGCTGGGGCTGGATCTCACCACCCTGAGATCATGACCTGAGCCAAAATCAAGTGTTGGATGCTTAATCAACTGAGCCACTGGGGTGCCCCAGAGTCCTTGACCTTTTAGACAACTTTAAAAAAAAAATTCAAGCATAATTAACATACAGTATTATATTAATTTCAGGTGTGCAATACAATGATTGAGCAATTCTTTACATTTCTCAGCGCTCGTCATGTTAAGTGTCCTGTTGATCCCCTTCGTCTACTGTGATCTACTATATATTCAACTTTTGTTGTGTTGACCCTTATGTAACTGACCCTTTGAAGTAGGCAAGATGGGATGATTACCTCCATATTATAGGCAGGCCATGAGGGGCCCAGAGAATTGTAAAGATTTGCCCGAAGTCCCTCAGTAAGGCTAGAACAGAACTGAGGAATGGGAAAGGAAGTGGAGCCCACTGGTTTAGAGAATGGACTCCAGTCCAGATGCTCGGCTTGTGTCTAGGCTCTGCCTCTTCTTTACTAGCCATCTGCCAACTTGTACTAGCTCCTATATACTAGCATTGTTGCTGGGAGCTTTACATACGCAGCACATGGTAAACACTTGATGACAGCTGACCACTCATTATTATTATTACTTCTATTTTTATCTTTTATCCAGGGTTCATGATACATATTTATTTTTTTTAAGATTTTATTTATTTATTTATTTGACAGAGAGAGAGAGATCACAAGCAGGCAGAGAGGCAGGCAGGGGGAGTGGGGGAAGCAGGCTCCTTGCTGAGCAGAGAGCCGGATGCGGGGCTCGATCCCAGGACCCCAAGATCATGACCTGAGCCGAAGGCAGAGGCTTTAACCCACTGAGCTACCCAGGCGCCCCGTGTTCACGATACATCTTGTATAGAGGAGTCATTGTGTTAAAGGGTATATCTTTAGAAACTTTCGCAACTACACCTCGGCCCAGCAACTTATATTCTATTCTGGCCACTGTGCATAGGAGAGATTATGGCCAGAAATACCACAATCTAAGTATAGAAAAGCTTTCTGGGATGTAATCCACAGAGGGCATTCAAGTCAATTCAGCAAACTCTTTAGGGACAGCCTACTACGCGTTAGCACTCCATTCTTATCTAAGAGTTATTTTCTATCTTCCGGGCTTATTGATGCCTTAAACAAGGTAGATACCAGGGAAGAAAAAAAAAAGGCTTTGCAAAATGAATGAGAACAAAAATGCTTAGAATCACAAAGCTGAAAGATGGCCGGGAGAGTAGGAAGTGGGTGAGGGGTGGGCCATCCACTTTATTGTGGATCGTCCTAAATAAAAGGAATTATCTGGGTTGTGCAGGCTGTCAGTTGCTAATCCCTACAATAATCAGCCTCCGGGCTCTCAGAGCCACAGAACCAACTAGCTGGGAGGGAGAGCAGCCAGTGGTCCATGTCCACCGGCCTGTTTGTGTGGAAACAGAGTCCGCTCTTTCTCTTTTGTGGACACAAACAGCTGGCGGTCTTAAAATAAAGGTGCGTGATGGGTCTCTGAGGGGGACCCCTGGAGGTAGGCCAGCTCCCCTCTCTCTTACTGCAGATCCCATGCTCCACGTCTGCCTCCGTGAAACAGCTTTTAAAAATCTTTCACTTTGACCCTTCCCACCTCCCGCTCTCTTGTCACTTCAGGAGGGTGGTGGGGAGGATGTGTGGTTCTCTGCCCTATCTCCCCACCCCTCCCCCACAAAAAAGAGGATTTTCGAGGGTCTGTTCTCTACTTCCACCACATTGTGAGGAGTGTGATGTGAAGGGACATTAAAAAAAAAAACAAAACCCTTTTTATTCTGAAATAATTTTAGAGTAAAGTTGTAAAAACAGCACAGAACATTTCAGTATGCCGTAATGTTAACATTTTATATAACCATCGCACAGTGATCAAAACCAAGAAATTAATGTTGATACAACAATAGTGACTCGACTGGAGACTTTATTCCGATTGAGTCCATTTCTTCATTTATGTCCTTTTTCTGTCCCAAGAATCAATCCCACATCCCATGTTGCATGTGATCGTCACGTCTCCTAATAGCCTTCAACCTATGATAGTTCCTTGGTCTTTCTTTGTCTTTCATGACCTTGACACTGTTGAAGAGTGCTTAGAAGTTATTTCATGGATGATTTGGGTTTGTTTAATGTATTTTCATGATTAGATTGTGGTTCACAAGTGCTATGAATTGAATTGTTCCCCCTTCCAAATTCATATGCTGGAACCTTAAACCCCAATGTGACTGTACTTGGAGATAAGGCCTTTGAAGAAGTGGTTAAGATTAAATGAGGTCCTAAGTGTTGGGTCCTGATCTGATACCAGGGTACATATTATCAGCTGTTCTTATTACTGGTGCTTTTCCCTCTGTTTATTCAGCTAAGGTATGTTTGAAGGGATTGAATGTAAAGTTACCATGTTTCCTTTTACAATTAATACATATCTTGGGGCAGGAGCTTTTAGATTATAGAAATAGTCTGCTTTTCCTCAAACTCTCAACCACTAATTTTAGCAGCCATGGGTGGATTATTTTTCCCACAGGAATTGTTACTGTGGAGTTCTAGTGGTGATTTTATATTTCTTTCGTTCCTTCTGTACTTACAATTAAAGATTTTTTGTAAGGACGAGCTATGCCTTATTGCCAGTGTACTTATTTGTTCAAATATTCTTTTTTTTTTTTTTTAAGATTTTATTTATTTGACAGAGAGAAACACAGCGAGAGAGGGAACACAAGCAGAAGGAATGGTAGCAGGAGAAGCAGGCTTCCTGCTGAGCAGAGAGCTCGATGCGGGGCTCGATCCCAGGACCTTGGGATCATGACTTGGGCCGAAGGCAGACGCTTAATGACTGAGCCACCCAGGCGTCCCTGTTCAAATATTCTTAAATGTCAGAATAGACTCATGCGTGTTTACTTTATTCTATGGATTACAATTAAATTTTTTTTTTTTAAGATTTTATTTATTTGACAGTGAGAAACACAGC
>JAQQSY010000847.1:0-14799 GCA_028646535.1 Procyon lotor | reverse complement strand
ATATGTTCCAAATTCAAGTGTATATTTAAGGTGGCAAGATTAATGGCAATTTTTATTTAACTTCCTCATAGCTTTTATCCTCTACCTGCTGAAAGTATGCACTGAGAGAAGTCTGCATGAAAGTAAAACATGGGTAGTTCAGTCATTAAGTGTGTGCCTTCAGCTCAGGTCATGGTCCCAGGGTCCTGGGATCGAGCCCCGCATCAGGCTCCCTGCTCGGCGGGAAGCCTGCTTCTCCCTCTCCCACTCCTGCTGTTTGTGTTCCCTCTCTCCCACTGTGTGTCTCTCTCTCTGTCAAATAAATAAAATATTGAAAAAAAGAAAAAGAAGATAAAGAATGATAAGAAACTCTGAACGTGGTGATAGCTTGTTTCATCCCAGTGACAAAATTGTCAGGGCTCCATGCTTGTATATTGTACATCTTGGGATTATAATTCAGAAGTAACAATTATGGCAGAGGTCATGAATTAACTTGCTCATTTGAGTGAAAAATAAAGTCAGATCCTTTTTTGAAGAAAAGTAAGGCTAATTAAGCTGATTCATTTGATTATTTTTTTAATTTAAATTCAATTAGCCAACATATAGTACATCATATAGTGTTCAATGATTTGATTAGTCTCTATGGTGAGTATTCTCCATGTGAGCTCCAAATGAGCTAAAGCTGAAGTTCTGAGTTTCAATGAAATGCATTTAAATCACAAGATCACTTAAAAGCAGCTCTCGGAAAATCATATTGGCAAACATATTTAGAAGTTAACAGTATTTTAATTTCCCAATTCTTTATGAAAATAGAAGGTTTAAATGGGATGACTCTAAGTAAATCAAAGCCTTTTTGGTAAACTTAGAAATTAAGAAAGCAATGACTCTAAGGCCTAGGTAATAAATGTGTTCATAAGTCAGTTGTTTATAATTCTTTCATACCAGCAAAATTGAATGGAGACATAATTATTTGTCCACTGACAGGGCATTTTTTAAAAATTTTAGGTCACTAATGATTTTTTGGCCGATAACTCAGAATTCAAAGAATTGAGAAACTGCTATCACAAGACTATATCCATCCACTCATTTTTCAAGCAAGTTTTTTTAATGAACTTCATCTAAAAAACAGGAATGGAACTCATTATAAAATCTTACTCTAGCAATGAGAAATATTTATCTAAAGAGATGTGAACCAATTGAAAAAATTATTTTATCCATCTCATTGGATATACATTTCCAATCAAGTTTTACTTTATAAATTTAATTACCTGTCAAAATCGATTTTATATTTATATTATTTTGTTCAGTCGAATACAAGCAATAAGGATAATGACCACTTGGTGCAGAAAACATTTCTAACACTAGAGCCAGACATGAAAAAGATAAAACATTCTTGCCTTAGCTCGCCTTTCCTTTTCACAGGCCAATTTCTGAAAAGAACTGTGTCCGTTTGCTCTTTATTTTTTCACTTCCCACTTACTACCATCTGCTCTTTGCATTCATCACCCCAAAAAAAAGGTCACCTATATCCTCTTTCTACCAAGTTCAATAAACGTTTTCCCCAACCGCATAGCCCTATTTGGCAATATTGAGCATCCCCTAACTACCTTATTTTGATCTTTGATTACTGAGCCCGCATTCCCATGGTTTTTCTCCTGCCTCTCACCAATCTTTCTTAGATCCCACTGCAGACTCCGCTGACGCTGCTTGCCCTATAACTGTTAGAATTCCTCAAAGTTGTCTTCGAGGCCTTGATTTCAATCTCACTCAAGAGAATTTCCACCCTCTCTTTTGCCCCACAACTTCCAAAGTCATACCTCCTATCCCAATGTCTCTCCTGATTGTCAGCCGGGCCCATCTGCTCCCTGCCTGTTGTGCACAGTGAAGAGTCTGGGCATTGAACAGGCTATGTGGAGTGTAAGACTTGCCCCAAAATAATGTTCGTGTCCCGAAGAAAACCACTTCACCTTTCTTTCAGTATTCTTATTTTATTATTTAGAGAGAACCGTTAAAGGATTAAATAAGATGATGTTGTTGAGGCAAACCTGCTGGGCCCACTATCAGTACTCTTAACATTAGCCATTAAGATAACCATGGCTTGTATGAAGTCCAAAACGGAACTCTCCCCCTGCCCCCAATCAATGAATGACCCATAATTCATCCACTCAATTACCCAAACCCATTGAACACTGTTCCCAAGTTTGCCTTTTTCCTCACTCTCCTCATACTAAGTCAAAACCCAAGCCCTTAAATGTCTCTGGACATTGTCCACTTGGGGTTTTCTTTATTTCCACTGTACCCTACCCTAGCCCAAACCACCATATCTGCTTCCTGGATTATTGCAGCAGGCTCTAACAAATTTTCTTAACTCTACCCTTGACCTCCACAGTGCATTCTCCAGCCACAGTGATCCCTTTAAGACATCTGAATACTTTGCTCCTTGGTCCAAAGCCTTCAGTTGTGTCCTACTGTCTATGCGACAGAGCAAAATTCCCTCTTTAGAATGATGAACAAGAGGTTTACCTGACCTCACTTCACCTCTCATCCAAATACTCCATACCTTCTTCCTCCTCTGAGTTTACACATAAAATGCCTCTGTCTGCAAGTGGTTTTCTCCCTACCCTCAAAATCATCTGTTTGCTTGTCCAAAATTTACCTTAAGACTCAAATTTGAGTAGCAGGTTGGTGATGTTTCTTGAGACTGTCCTGCCCCTTCCAGGCTTTGTCACCCGCATGGTTAGACAGTGACCCTCTATATTCCTAAAGCAGTCGTGTAACTTCAAACAGTGTACTTACCACCTCATATTCTAATTTATTCTGTCCCTATCAGCCTGATATCTCTGAACCATTTCTTACACATGATAAAAGCTCAAAAAATAGTTGAAAAATGAATAGGTAGAAACTTTTTGTACTATTTTTGGAACTTTTTTATACATCTAAAATATTCTAAAAATTGATACCGGTAAAAAAAATTAATTTAAAAAAATTTTTTTCTTGGGCTGCTAGGCTGCCTCAGTCACTAGAGCATATGACTCTTGACCTCAGGATTGTGAGTTTCAGCCCCACGCTGGGCAACGGAGCCTACTTAAAAAAAATTTTTTTGTTTGATCTTTATATATTACCCTATATGCATTTAGAGAGAGAGCAATATCGATTCCATGTCTATACGGAACTTATTATCTAGTAAGGAAGATAAAATAAATAGAAATCATTCCTCTAGGGTTATATGAAGTCACAGACTTTAGGAGGTGTAATGTAGTCTGTACAGGACCTGGAGTGATAAAGAGTCCAGCAGAAGGGAAGACAGAGGGCAATAAGGTGTAAATTTTCCCTACTAATAGCTAGATTGTTGAGGTGACTAAGATTTGACCTGGTTTCCAGGGTATGTTTCCACAAAACATACCCTGACTCACGAAGCACATAACTGAGTGAATTCAGCAAGATGGGGGAATTGGAGATCCCCTGCCACAGTCATCCCACAGCAATTTGGCAGCCAGCCACAGAGAAAAGGACCTTTGTGAGAGCTCTGGGATCCAAGTGGTACACTGTGAAACCCCAGTGGAGCCCTAGACCAGGGAGGGCTATATTTGTGAAAGCAGGCCCATGCCTAGTTGGCAGATTCACTGACTGCAGTCCCAACCACAACCTGGAAATGTTGGAAATGGAAATGACCCCATACCCCTGGGATCTCAGCTACAGCTCCATCTGACTTTGGTCCTGCCACCAACACTATTGCCAAGGGGTCTAGCAGGAGTCATGCATACCCATGCCCCAAGTTACAGGTCCACTGACCTCAATCCCAACTGTGAACCCTGAAGTGACCCACTGTAATCCCTCTTGGCCACAAGTCCTGCCTTCATAGGCACCCATCCATGTCCCAGAGTGAGCTTCCTAATGTCATTCCAACTGTAGATCCTGAAACAAGTTATGGCCCAGTAACTCATCTCCAGCCTCCCACAGCAGTGGGCTGGGAACCCTTCTGCTAACCCACTAGGAACCCATCAGGGGACACATCCATCTGTACCCTGGGAAAAGGCTTATGAGTCAGTCTGACTGTGGATTTTAGAGGAGCCCCATAGCCATGTCCAGTCCCTCTCAGACGTGGTCCAAGAGTGAACCTGTCTGCACAGGCACCCAGAGGGAGACACACCCATCTGTGTCCCCAGTAGCAGCCCTACCAACTGGTCTGACTGCAGATCCAGAAGCAGCCATGTGACCAGGCTCCAGAACCACTTAGCTGAGACTAAGGGCCAGAAACCTAGTAGGAGGCACGCAGTCTGTGGCCGGGACACAGACCTACAGATTTGGGTCCCAGCTATGCCCTGTTACTCAGTTCAGGCTGTCTCAGTCATGGTCCAAAACAAATTCTTCCCATGCAGTGACCCACTCAGTGACCTACCAGGAGCTCCCCTCGGGAACCATAAGAGAGCCACACCATCAGTACACATGATAACGTCCCACCATCTGTGGACCTTGAAGTTGACCCTTGGATCAGCACTAGCCCACTGATTAAATTCCTGCAGGCCCACCTGTCCATCCACAGACCAGACATAATCCATGTCCATCCAAGCACCAGGTAATAGGCCTGCCAACTATGCATCTCACTATACACCCAATAGCAGCCATGTGAACTGGCTCCAACTCTGCTCGGTGCTCAACTTTGACCCTGAAGACAATACCATCACCCTGAGCCTCCCAAATGAGAAATCTTTATCTGACAAAAACAGTCTATAGAGACTTGAAGAGATGTTTGCTCCTTCAAAGGCACAAATACAAATGCAAGTCTCTGTGATCACAAAGAATCAAGCAAACATGACACCACCAAAGAATACTAATACTGCTTTAGTAACCATCCCCAAAGAAATGGAGATCTACAAATTGCCTTACAAAAAAATTCCAAGTAATCATCTTGAAGAAGCTCAATGAGATGCAAAAAAACCACAGGCAACTAAATGAAAATAGGAAAACAATGCATGAACAAGTTCAGAAGTTTAATAAAGAAATAGAAACCATAAAAGAGCAACCATTGAGTAGTCTTGAGTTGTTCTTCCACAAAGACAAACAAAATGGAAATAAGGTTGATGGGAAGTAAACAGTTTCTAAGAATAAAAGAAAAGAAATAGAAACCATAAAAAGAACCAAAAAGAACTCTTGGACCTGAAGAATATAATGATAGAAATGCAAAATTCAATAGAGAGATTCAAAAGGAGACTCAACCATGCAAAAAAAAAAAAAAAAAAAAATGAGTGAACTTGAACATAGATCATTTGAAATTAGAGAAATAAAAAGAAAAACAATAAATAAACATATGGGACATGGGAAGCATTATTAAGGCAACAAATATATGAATTATGAGAGTCTCAGACGAAGAAGAGAAAGAGAAAGGGGCAGAAAGTTTATTTAAAGAAATAAAGACTAAAAATTTCACAAATCTTGAAAGGGATATGAAAATCCAGCTGGTTGAGGCTTAAATGCCCAAAGCAAAATCAACCTAAAGAAAATTACCCCAGCACATGCAATCAAATTTTCAAAAGTCAAAGACAAGGAGAGAATTTTTTAAGCAGGAAGAGAAAAAGACTTGTGACTTACAAGGGAATTCCCATAAGACTATCACCAGATTCACAGCAAAAACCTTCTAGGCCAAGAGGGAGTAGAATAGCATATTCAAAGGGCAGAAAGAAAACAAAAACAGTTAACCAATATTATAACCAGCAAAGCTTTATTTTAGAAATGAAGAAGACATTACCAAAGACTGAGGGAGTCCATCACCACTATTTGCCTTCCAAAATATGTTAAAGGGTTTTTTCAAGTAAGCAAGAGATCACTAAGTAATAATATGAATATGAAATTATATAAATATGAATATGAAATGAAATTTATGAATATGAATATGAAAGCAACCCAACTTTACACATCAAGGGGTTAGAAAAAAGAATAGCAAACTAAGCCCAAAGTCAGCAGAAGGAAGGAAATTATAAATATTAGAATAGAAACAGAGACTTGAAAAACAATAGAAAAGATAAAAAAACTAAGAGTTGGTTTTTTTAAAAGATATACAAAGTTGACCATTACCTAGAATAATCAAGAAAAAAAAACAAAGAACTCAAATAAAACTATAAATGAAAGAGGAGACATCACAACTGATGCCACAGAAATACAAAGAATAATAAAAGACTGCTATGAAATCACAAATCCTGCTCAGCTCAGCCTGAGAGGAGATCATCCACAACCCATAGCACCCTATGATAAAGACATCGTTGAGTACCATGAGGAGTTTCCTGACTTTAAGGATGATAAGATATATTACCATGGATGTGCACTCCATCCAGCAGATAAGTCTCAACGTTAATATTATTTCAACTTTGGGAGACACGTATTAGGACACAAACCAAGGAAAATCAGTGTAAAATGTGTGGACTTCAAGCTCATATCAATTGGAAACATTATTCTCTGGATAAACCTTCACCAATGTAATTGTCAGCATAAAATACTCCAACTGTGTATACACTCCAGCAGGGCATGAAAGGCTCGCTCCCACAAAGTCATCCTTGCTGCAACGAAGCTGACATAGAATATCCCAAACCCAGAGGAGGAGTTAAGATGGTGGAGAAGTAGGGGGACCTTAATTTGTCTCATCTCTTGAATACAATTAGATAGTGGTCAAATCATTCTGAACACCTGAGAAATCAATCAGAGATCTGAGCAAACACATGCTGCAAGTCTACAAGTAGAAAAGTGGCCACCATTTGGAAGGTAGGAGTTTCAGAAGCTTGAATCTGGTGTGATAGAGCTGAGGATATGACAGAGAAGACAGCCCGCTTTAGGAGGCTACTGCAAAGCATTATAAGGAGCAGAGTATAGAATTGGAACTTTCAGAAGTCTGCTACGGTGGGGGGCATGCCTGGCTTAAAGGTGCTTAGGTGGTAAAGTGGTGGAATCCCAGGTGTGACGGCGGCATCTGGGATCTTTCAGGTGGCAAGAAGAACCCATGGTGCCTGAGTGCAGCTACTGCTTCCTGGCTTAGGAGCAAGGAAACCAGATGAGACTCAGCGAGTCTAGGTACGGGCTTTCTGCTCAGTGGTGCCATAAACTGTAAACCACTGCACATTTGTGCAACAGCTTTCCTGGGATGCGTCCAGCAAAAGGAAGAAGCTTGGGGAGATTCCCCCCACCCCCACCCCAGCAGTAACAGTGCAGGTCCACACTGCTCCAAAAATTTGAAGTTTTGAAACTCAGTCACGTGCCCAAGATTAAAAAAAAAAAAAGTTCTGTCACAGGTTAGGTGAACACAGAGTTCTGACAGAAACTAGGGACACAAGAGTGATTGATAACTTTTCCGTCAGGGGTCACTGGAGAGTTGGGGGATGCGACTTTCAGCTCTGGGGCTAGAGAGCAGGGCTCCTCCATATTCTTGCAGCTCATCAGTGCTAAAAGCCTTCAGGGAGCAAAACAGCGCCACCTAGTGAAGTCCAAAGCTGCTTACACCAGGCCCTGCCTCCCTGTACGCTGGAGAAGCGCATTGCCACGAGGCGAGTCCACCGGAGAATCAGACTCCTCCCCCAGGAGACCAACACAAGTAACTCCTTCACATCAAGCTTAGTGATCATAGAGGGCTGCAAGGGTTCAGCTCTAGGGGGAAACAGTATATAATATTCTTTGTATTTTTATTCTTTTGTCTTTAGTATTATTTTTTTCAATTACTTTCTTATTTTTTCAGGTTTTTTTTGTGATTTTTATTTTGTATTTTTATATACACCTTATATTTCTTGTTTGTTATTTCCTTTCATTGTATTTTACATATATGTTTTTCTTTCTTATTTGGGGTTCTAGTTTCTTTTAACAGGCAAACCAAAACATACCCAGGATGTAGTCTTTTTTTAGTTTTTTTTGTTATTATTGTTTTTGCTGTTTTTCTTTTTCTATTCTGGACAAAAAATAAGACGGAGAAATTCACCACAACAGCTAGAATGGGAGATAGTACTCACAGCCAGGGATTTAATCAATACAAATATAAGTAAGATGTCTGGAACAGAATTTAAAACAATGATGATACAGATACTAGCTGGGCTTGAAAAAAGCATAGAATACACTAAAGAATCCCTTTACTGCAGAGATATAAGAACTAAAATCTAGCCAGGCACAAATTAAAAGTGCTATTACTGAAATGCAGTCCCAAGTGGAGGCCATTAAAACGAGGAGGAATGAAGCAGGAAAACAAATCAGTGATTTAGAAGATAAAATGGTGGAAAATAAGAATGCTGAAAAGAATAGGGAAAGAAAACTATTAGATCACAATGGTAGATTTAGGGAACCCAGCAAGGCGAAATACAATACATATTATAGGGGTCCCAGAAGATGAAGAGCAAGGAAAAAGAGGCAGAAGGTTTATTTGAGCAAATCATGGCTGAGAAGTTCCCTAATCTGGGGAAGGAAACAGACATTCAAGTCCAAGAGGCACAGAGAACTTACTTCAAAATCAATAAAAACAGGTCAACACCTCAACATATTATACTGAAACTTGAGAATTACAAAGCTAAAGAGAAAATCCTGAAAGCCACTTGAAACAAGAGGCCTTAACCTACAAGGGTAGACACATAAGGCTGCAAACAGACCTGACCACAGAGACCTGGCAGGCCTGAAAGGACTGGAATGATATATTCAACATGCTAACTGGGAAAAATATGCAGCCAAGAATACTTTATCCAGTAAGGCTGTCATTCAGAATAGGAAAGATAGTTTCCTAGACAAACAAAAACTAAAGGAATTTAGTTTACTAAACAATTCATGCAAGAAATTTAAAGGGGACCCTCTAAGTGGAGAAAGAGACCAAGTAACAAAACCAGAAAGGAATGAGACAATCTACAGGAACAGGACCTTTACAGGTAACACAATGTCAATAAATTCATACCTTTCAATAATTACTCCAAAAGTAAATGGACTAAGTGCTCCAATCGAAAGACATAGGGTAGCAGAATGGATTAAAAAAACAAGACCCATCAATATGCTGCTTACAGGAGACTCATTTTAGACCCAAAGACCCCTCCAGATTGAAAGTGAGGGGATAGAGAACAATTTGTTATGCTAATGGACACCAAAAGAAAGCTGGAATAGCCATCCTTACATCAGTCAAACTAGATTTTAAACCAAAGAACATCTATTAGGAGATGAAGAAGGGCACTATATCATAATAAAGGGATCTGTCCAACAAGAAGATCTAATAATTATAAATATTTATGCCCCTAACTTAGGAACAGCCAAATATATGAACCAAATAACAAAATTAAAGAAACTCATCAATAATAATACAATAATAGTAAAGGACTTTAATGCCCCACTCACAGCAATGGACTGAGCATGTAAGCAGAAGATCAACAAGGAAACAAGGACTTTGAATGATGCTCTGGACCAAATGGACTTAACAGATATATTCAGAGCATTTCACTCTAAAGCAGCAGAATACACATCCTTCTCAAAGGCATATGGAACATTCTCCAGAAGAGATCACATACTGGGTCTCAAATCAGGTCTCAATGAGCCCAAAAAGATTGATATCATACCATGCATATTTTCAGACCAAAATGCTATGAAGTATGAAGTCAACCATTACAAGAAATTTAAAGCGGAGAAAGGGAAACCCTCCTACAGTGTTGGTGGGAATGCAAGCTGGTACAGCCACTCTGGAAAACAGTATGGAGGTTCCTCAAAAATTGAAAATAGAGCTACCCTACGATCCAGCAATTGCACTATTGAGTATTTACCCTAAAGTTACAAACATTGTGATCCGAAGGGGCACGTGTACCCGAATGTTTATAGCAGCAATGTCCACAATAGCCAAACTATGGAAAGAACCTAGATGTCCATCAACAGATGAATGGATAAAGAAGATGTCGTATATATATACAATGGAATACTATGCAACCATTAAGAGAAACGAAATCTGGCCATTTGCAATGATGTGGATGGAACTAGAGGGTATTATGCTAAGCGAAATAAGTCAGTCAGAGAAAGATAATTATCACATGATCTCTCCAATATGAAGAATTTGAGAGGCAGGGCAGGGGGTTGTGGGGAATGGGGGAGAGAAATGAAACAAGATGGGATCAGCAAGGAGACAAACCATAAGAGACTCCTAAACTCATGAAACAAACTGAGGGTGGCTGGGGGGTAGTGGGATAGGGATAGGGTGACTGGGTTATGGACATTGAGGAAGGTATGTGCTATGGTGAGTGCTGTGAAATCTATAAGCCTGATGACTCACAGACATGTACCCTGGGGTAAATAAGACATTATATGTTAATAAAAAAAAAATAAATAAATTTTAAAAAAGAAATTTAAAGAAGAGGTGATAGATATAGATATAGATATATAGATATATTCCATTATATATGTAATGGAATATTACTCAGCCATCAAAAAATGAAATCTTACCATTTACAATGACTTGGATAGAAGTAAGGGGTATTATGCTAAGCAAAATAAGTCAGTCAGAGAAAGATAACTATCATGATTTCACTTGTATGTGGAATTTAAGAAACAAAACAGAGGAGCATAGAGGAGGGGTGGAAAAAATGAAACAAGATGAAATCTGAATGGGAGACAAAACTATAAGAGACTCTTAACTATAGGAAACAAACTGGGGGTTGCTGGAGGGGCGGTGGGGAGGGGGATGGGGTAACTGGGTGATGGGAATTAAGGAGGCACATGATGTAATGATCACTGAGTGTTATATACAACTGATGAATCACTGAACTCTACCTCTTGAAACTAATACACTATATGTTAATTAATTGAATTAAATTCAATTAAATCTTTTAAAAAATGAAATCTTGCCATTTGCAATGATGTGAGTGGAACTGGAGGGTATTATGCTAAGCAAAATAAGTCAGTCAGAGAAAGACAAATACCATATGATTTCACTCATATGTGGAATTTAAGAAACAAAACAGATGAACATAGGGGAAGAGGAGGAAAATAAAATAAGATGAAAACAGAAAGGGAGGCAAACCATGAGAGACTCTTAACTATAGGAAACAAACTGAGGGATGCTGGAGGAAAGGTGGGTGGGGAGACAGAGTAACTGGGTGATGGGCATTAAGGAGGGCACATGATGTAATGAGAGCTGCGTGTTTGTTATATGCAACTGATGAATCACTAAATTCTACCCCTAAAACTAACAATACACTATATGTTGACTAAATTGAATTTAAATTTTTAAAAAATTTTGAAGAGTATTTCAAACCCATGGTGACTTTTTCATCATGACTTAATATATTGTGATACTTGTTTCATAGATAAATCTTATGAGTCTGTTTTATGTAAATCCGACCCTGGGGGATGGATATGCTTTTGGAAACTGGAAAACCAAGAAATAGACATTTGATTATGGTAAATCCACAGGATTAATGACAACCTCAGAGTCAGACCACTTCTCTTCAGATAGTAACATTACCTCTCCCTTCAAGCTCTACATAGTTTTGCTTGTATAATATTACAAATCCTTACTGGTAATTAATAGTTCAGGTACTGAACACTACTTGCTTGCATGATGTTTCAGTGTAAGAAGCAAGCCAAACGAGATGTTGCCTAAAGAGCTGACTGACCAAAGTTAAAGCCTTCTAACTTCCTTAACTCCAATCTTGCCCCTTAAATCCATCTGGCACATGGCTGCTGGATGGATCTATCCAAAAGGGATAGCAGACCATATCATTTCCTAGCACTCCCTTCAGTAGTGCCTTTATAACATATTGAGTCTACATTGGTTAAAATTTCACTCATAGTCTTTCATAACTTGGCTCTTCCTCCCTCTCCAGCTTCAACTTAACCACACCTACATTGTAGCAATACGTAAATATGTGTTGATATCTGCACACACCATAGTCTTCTATGCCTTTGTGCCCTGATTTGGTGAATCTACTGAGTTTTCCTGGAACCCCCCTTTCCTGTACTTCCTGGTTAAATCCCACTTATTCTTAAAGATTCTACTCCAGGATGTCATCTCCCCCAGGAATCCTTTTCTGTTTCCCTCAAAGTTCAATTTTATGCCTTAAGTTTCTGTAACATCCTGTACATCAAACTGCTGTAGCTTTTATCTCATTATATTAAAATTATAATCTTATGACCTGTATAACTGTGAGGATAAGAATCTTCCCTCTACTGTATGTCCCTGGAATGCCTCACTGTGCCTGGCATGAAGTAATAGGGCCACAAATGTCGACCACACTGAACTGAACTGAATTTCTCTCTTATTCCACACTCTGGAGCCCTCTATTTCCGTGCTGGAAATAGATGGATGTGCTGGATTTCTCCTTCACACTCACAGTGATGGTCCTTGCTTTCTTCCCCACATTGGATTTGTGCCTTGCTTCTTACAGCTATGAATGAGAAAAGGAAAGGTGGACTGAGGATTTGCTCACAGTTATAAGGCTGAATATTTGTCACAGGCAAGATTTTGACCAGTGTTGCTTAAGTGCCTTTCTCCACAGAAACCCATGGATATAAGAACAGCCCAGTTTGTCTCAATTGTGCCAAGACATGTCAGGAGGAAGATACTTAATTGTTCAAGGGAAAAATCACATTTTATAGACAATCTGACAGAGACTAAGGAAGAATTCAAATTATCCCTGAGGACTTCTGGGCACTAGTCCCAGGGGCGTAAGGGCCTCTGATCTTGAAAGCAAGCACTGAAGCCTTTCTTCCCTGTGTGGCCAGGGACCGGTTCCAAGCCAACATCTTCCCACAGAATGTCCTAAGACTCCAAGCATAATCAAATTTTGCTGAAAGTAATAAATGGATTCACCTGATCACACAGCCCCTTCCAGGCAGATGTATCTCTTGATTACTTGGGACAACCAGGTCTCATTTCCCTCTCTGAACTTCTGCAGGTGCAGGGAGTGATTTCTTTGTTATCCTCATGTTGAAGGAGCTGTTACATGTAACCAGCTGGATTCTTCCTGCTTGGATTGGAAGTTGGGTTTGGTCTGAAGTCATCACTCAGAGCCTGTAGAGTCTCAGAGAGACTGAAACTCTCTTACCCTCACTCTATACCCTGCTCCAGTATACAATTAGGGAAACATAGTGACAGGGTAAAGTGTTCTGGACCATCTAGAAGATCCAAAACTTAAGTCCAGTTTTTCCAGTCACACAGGGGATGTTGTGCTCAGGGCCTTTGCTGCTCTGGTCTGAAGTCCCCCTATGGTTAAGGAGCAGGCGGCAATGTACTTTCACCCTCTAACATCAGTGGGTTCCCCCATCAGCTCTATAGGGACGATCCAACTTAAACATTTAGCACAGTGCCAAGCACAAGGTAACCCTCAACAATGGCAGCAAGAAAAAAAAAAAAAAAAACGGATGTTAACTTCCAATTCCAGAACACATATTAAATCTAAATCAATAAGTATGTTTTGAACTCCACTCGTAGCACTACACTGAAACTAAAGAGCACCTACTTAAACGGAAGACTAGACCTAACCCTATCTGAGTTTACAAACTGCTTAGGAAAATAGGACTTACAGGGTGTTGCAGCATAGTGCCAAAATGAAAGGCAATATTTATTTTTTTTAAAGATTTTACTTATTTATTTGACAGAGAGAGAGAGCACAAGTAGGAAAGAGAGAAGGAAGGAAGCAGGCTCCCTGCTGAGCAGAGAGCCCGATGCAGGGCTCAATCCCAGGACCCTGGGATCATGACCTGAGCCAAAGGCAGAGGCTTTAACCCACTGAGCCACCCAGGCGCCCTGAAA
Source organism: Procyon lotor (assembly GCA_028646535.1). NCBI lineage: Eukaryota > Metazoa > Chordata > Mammalia > Carnivora > Procyonidae > Procyon > Procyon lotor. The sequence goes on along the minus strand of JAQQSY010000847.1, from coordinate 1,082 downwards.
GGCAATATTTAATTAAATGACAGAATAATCGTGACAGTATAATCACTACAGGCCAGCAAGGGAGGAAACTGACTTGTATCTTCTCTACTATATGCCAGGAAATCACTATTCATTTTATAAGCTTCTCTCCTTGTATTTCCTTAAAGATGACATTCTTTGATTTTTTCTAAATGAAGACATTGAGGTCGGGAAAATATAACAACAAATTCTAAATTCCACTTGAGAACCTCTGTCTTGAAAATGCAATAGAATGATTCAAAAGAGACTGTTCTGACAAATTCAAGATTTCTAGTTGGCAGTTTGATAGATTTGCTATACCCAGTCACATTCTGTTGATGGTCTTTTCTTAAACTGATTAAAAAAGGAAATGCAAATTGAGTGAATACAAAAGATTTAGTAATAAGAAAGGAGCTGTAACTGGACCCTGAACTATAGATAAGTTCTTGGTGGGAGGAAGCATGCATAACGATTGGGTAGGAAAGTTCTACTGTGTCCCTGAGGAAACTAAGTTGCTTGTCTAAAAGTAAGGGTATATCTTGGGAGCACTGAAAGGCACAACATAAAAGAATACAATCCGGGGGCGCCTGGGTGGCTCAGTGGGTTGAGGCCACTACCTTAGGCTCAGGTCATGATCTCAGGGTCCTGGGATCCATCCCCAAATCAGGCTCTCTGCTCAGCAGGGAGCCTGCTTCCCCCTCTCTCCCTGCCCGCCTCTCTGCCTACTTGTGAAATCTCTCTCTCTCTCTCTCTCTCTCTCTGTCAAATAAATAAATATTCAAAAAAAAAAAGCAAGAGTATAATCAGGAATGCCTTTCAACAAATACTTACTTAGCTTTTATTTTGTACCAGACTAGGAAAGTAATAAGAGGTCCCTGATCCTCTGGGAAGTCTTTGTAAAGAATACTACACAACATTGACAGATAAATATCAATGATAGATGACTTTTTACCAAGATTTTAATTAAAGCCCACTAAGACTCCAAGTGGTAGAAAACACAGTGTATTACAAAGAATACTTAAATAGAAATTTCCACTTCTGGAATATTCTGAAACATTCTCTATCCACAGGCAAAAAAAAAAAAA
>JAQQSY010000846.1:0-14801 GCA_028646535.1 Procyon lotor | reverse complement strand
GCGAGACACAGGCGCCTTGCTCTCTTTGGGGCTGGTTGTCTTGCGTGTCTAGTTAAGAGGTCCGGGAGGCACCAGCCCCGAAACAGATGACAGCAAAGTGGCAAACGGCCACGCCTGTAAGCTCCAGGGGGGTGGGGGGGAGGCAGGATCTTGCGAGCCAAACCATCCGTCAAGAAGGGGGGAGCCTGGTGGCCCACGGGCCCCACGGCCCAGGGACATTTGGTTTCTCCGGCAGCATTAATAAAATAGGAATTCGAATTCCGTTAGATAGACCATGAGCTCCCCAGCTCACCGCACTCAGCAATCCCCCCCCTTTTCTTAGGGTCAGCTCCACGGCCCCTTTCAGTTGGTCCTGCAAGACTTTTTAGTGGGATTCCAGCTCTTTTCTATCGGTCTCCCTTTTATTATCCTGCAGTCTTCAGTGTGGTCCCCTGTAAAATTTCATTTTTGTCCGTAGCTACTCGGGGGTTCTCCAAGTACGGCCCCCAGACAAAGAGCAGTGGCCTCACACAGAAACCTCCTGGAACTACAGATTCTTGGGCGCTACCCAAGCCCACCTGAATCAGAAGTTTTGGACGAGGGATGAGGTGTTTTAACAAACTGTGCTTTAGCAAGCTTCCAGGGGGTTCCGGTGCACACTCCAGTTTGACAACCACTGCTCTCCAGCGTGAAGAATTAAGGGGACGGCAGGTGCCAAGGCAGGAAGATGCTTTTCCCTGCTCTCCAGGCCCGGAGCCCGCGGGAGGGAGAGCTGTGGAGCCTCTCCCTCTAGCAGTTACCCGGGGGGAAACTGAGCTTCCATTTTCTCAAGGAAGGTGGCAGTTTTCTGACTTAACCTATCTGTGATCCATCTCCCCCACTGGGACAGGGCAGATCACAGGGCAGTGGAGATGATCAAGGGAGAGGACAGGTGAACAACTTCTCCCTAAACCCTGAAGCTCTTAGGCAGCTTATGGTGTAGCCTTGTCACCACCCGAGGACCGAAAGCTCCGGCCTTCTTGAAGCAGACAGATGTCATTTGATTTCACTTAGCTCCGAACCCTCTGGAGGACAGAGCATCCACCTGCTCATAGGGCTCTAACCCCGACAGCCCAGAGGTTGAGATGGAAGAGTCTCGAAGGCCAGCTCGAGTTCTGGGAGGGTATCGATTATGGGGGATCATTTTTGCACAGTTAGAGCTGTTTGGAGACAGAAGGCAATTGGGAAAATGGATGGGCACACAGAACTCAGGTTGGGGAGGACGGAGTCTGAGTCGTGAGCCCGGAGGCCCGCGGAGGCTGGTGTAAGCCAGGGGAGGTCCCGGGGGCTGCCGCTCTGCTCTCTCCTGACCCCCGGCTCTGCAGCAGCGGCCTTGCCTGCAGCGTGCGAAGGGTGTGCGCCTCTTTCTCCCTCTCTCTCTCGCACCTGCACCCCACCATCACCACGGCCCCAGTCATGACGGCTCCGAGGGGCCCCTGCTTTACCTGCACCCTTTACAGCCTTCCACAAATCCAAACTCAGGAAAACTCCAGAGCGATTCTGGATGTTCTGGAAAACACTCTGATTCGAGAAAGGAAGCAAGAAGTTCAAGTGAGTGTCCTCGTCCACCTTAAACAGGATGTCCTGGGGAGAGAGAGGGCCCAGAAATCCCTTTTCCATCCCTGGAGACTGCTTCAGTAAACCTCGAGTGGACCCAGCTCAGAGCAGCTCAGCTAAGGACCTGGGGAGACAGCAGTGGGTGCCACCTGGTGAGGCTGACCATGCTGGCCACCCGCTGGGGGGCTGGGGGGCTGGGGGGCCTCTCTCCCAACCCCTTTCTTTCCTTCCCCACCCCCAGACTGGGCTCCTGACGCTTGCTGCGTCTGGGAGGTGCAGAGCTCTCTCAAGACTGCATACAGTGGTGGCTAAAAGCACAGAATTTGCAACCAAACCACTGGGTTTAAATCCGCACTGACTATCAGCTGTGTAACCATGGGCAAGTGACTTCATGCACCCCGGTCTTTCCGACGTCTTCCTGCTTCTCACCCCAGCCCTGATCGGCCCTGCCCTTCCTGGGTGAGAAATGGAAGCTCAGGCAGGTGACTTGCAGGGAGAGAGCCTGCAGCCGCCCCACAACTGCACTCAGGCTCCCCGTCTGGGCCTCTGCTCAGCCGCCACCCAGGAGCTGATCCAAGGCAAAAGACCCCTAGCAGGTGTGGGACCCAGGCCCGCGGGAGCGGTGATTACTGTGAAATAGCAGCTCCAGGACGTTTTCTGGCCTGATTTGGCTTTTGGTGAGTATATACGGAAGGACCTCAATTGGGAGTCAATTCATTCAGTAATTCATTAGTTTGGTCACTCGTTGGGCATTTTTGAGTGCCTGCTGTGTACGAGGCACTAAGAAAGGCACTAGGGGAAGCAGAGGAACATGAGGGTGCCCCTGCTCTGCAATCTAACAGGAGTGGGGGACGTATCAGCCATTACAGTGCCCTGTGAGTCCCCCAAGTCAGGGACGAGGCAATACATCCTGGAATAGCCCCACGACAACACCTCGTCTCATTGCTGTGGGCTCAAGGGGATGTAACTGGGCCTGGGGGCGGGCGATGCCTCCCTGAGAAGAGATTCCTGAGGCTGGACAATCGGGGGGTCAGTCCTGGCCGGGCTCTGAGGCTCCCAGCTGGTGGGGGGGAAGGAGTGAGTGGGAGGAGTCCAAGGGCTCCCCCAGGACCCCAAGGCAGGCTCCTAGCTTCAGGGTCCGGTGTACAGCCCTGATGAGCTTAGACTTGGTCCCGAGAGCAGTGGGAAGGCCACAGGCCACACGTGCGATCTTGTCGTGTCTGGCCGATGGACAGGAAGGGAATGAGATGAACAGGTGCCCTGGGGGAATGTCTCAGGGAGCCGGGGAGGGGGCGCTGGGGGAGGGAATGCTGGCTGGTGGTCTTAGCTGCCACCCATGGTGACCCCTCTCTCCTTCGACCTCCTAGAGCACCCTTCACCCTGCTACTTGCTCGGGGCATTGGCTCGTGTCTTCTCGTGGGGCGGGGTGTGCAGTCTCCCTGAACAAAACGTGAGGCCTCCTGAGGGCGGGGCTGGGTAGCTCCTCTTCCACCCCCCCCCCCCCCCCCCCGGGCCCCATGCAGGTGGGCCACCAAGTGGGTATTCGCTAAACTGGACACAAAGAGAACACACCGGTACCTGGCACTGGACCAGCCGGGCCCACAGCCTTGCAAACTCCTGTTGCTCAAGCCGCCCGTTCACTCTCAGCTGGTAGGAGTTAAGAATGGACCCACAGCATGTGGTGAGCAGAGGCCCCGCACACAGCGCCAGGAGCAGTCCCTCTATCAGCTGGTAGCACCGTCAGCCCCTCGTCACTGGGTGTGGGCCCACCCCAGGGGCCCCCCATGTTGTCTGGAGGGGCCCGGCTTAGCTGCATTTTACAGAGAAAAATGGACAAACTGGAAGGAGAAAGAAGCCCTGAGAAAAGGGGGCCAGCGTCACATGCATCCAGGGGAAGAGAACCCGGAACGCGGCCTGCACTGGGCAGGGGAGAGTGGGGACGAGCATGAGGCTGTCACTGCAACCTCTGAAGCAGCAGGAGGTGCAGCTGAGTGGAGGGAACCCGTCAGAGGCAGCCCTGGTCACCCTGTAGCAGTGGGATGGGTTTAACAAGAGCTAATGCCAGGAAGAGAATCTCTCTCGGAGCTGCTGGGGGCGGGGGCAGCGGTGGGTGGGCAGAGGGAGGGCAGAACAGACCTGTCTGCTTCGCAGGGCTCTGGCAGATGCCACCTCCCCCCGGGGTGACCCGCTCTGGGCTTCGGGGGCCACGGGGGATGGGCAGTGTCTCCAGGTGACTCCAAACCAGGGCCAGCAGACATAGGGCTTGATTTAGGATTTCAGCCAGAAGGGCTCTGGTTGGACAACAGCCAGCATCCCATTCCTGATCAGGTCTTGTTAAGAGTGAAGGAGCCAGGGATCGATCTCACTCCAGGGAGGCCGCATACACTGAGGGGAGGGTCCCAGGGCGCAGCCAGGAGCCCGTCTTTCCAGGGGCAGGCAGGGGACAAATGGCTCCGGGGAGGTGGCAGTCAGGACAGGAGTCAGGAGCCCTGAGTTTGATTCTCAGTCTGGCTGCTGCCGCCCACAGACAGCTCCCTGCTCCTGCTCCAGTGTCTGCAGCTGTGACCAAAGCCATAGCCACGGCATGGTAGCTCTAATGGGGTACTGTGTAGACCCAGGCGTTTTCTCCAAGTTCTATGGTTGTTCTCTTTACTGAATTGGGGCTTGAACATGGGATTTAAGGAAGACTCACCCTGGGTAAGGGGAGGGGTGGGAGGAAAATCCCCGCCCCCCCATTGGTGCTGCCAGGAGGCCAATGCACAATGAGGTTATGACACAGACTGGGAGGCTGCAAACTCTTCCAATCCCGGCCCAACTTCGGGCAGGCGGTGGGATTACTTAAGCTGCCTAGGCTCTCTGAACTCCTCTCTCTCTCCCTATGTGAAGGATCATACTTCTTCCATCACAGGGGTTGTTGCAAGGGCTACAAGGAGAAGGATATACCCCAGTACTAGTCTTGACATGCCATGATGCTTGAAAATGCTAACCATCAACACTGTTGCTGTGGTTGTTTGGGAGAGGTAGTGAGTTAGCCCAGAATCCACAGGAACCCAGGCTCTTCGGTGAGCCCTTAGAACCGAAGAAGAGAAAACACTGCAAAGTGAAGAGCATTCCTAACGTCCTAATGAGACCCCCAGGGCAGCCCAAAGAGCTGCCAGGGGAGGGGAGGGGCCACGGCATAGGATACGTCCATCAGAGCCACGATGCTCCGGCACTCATCCAAAGAGAAGGTATCCCCGGGAGTTCCTGGGGGCAGAGAACAGGAAGGATGGAAATGTTGGGGGCAGTGGGGATAAGTGGGGGGGCCGATGGGCCTGTGGAGTCTGACCTTACCTTTCAGGAGCTCCTGGTTGAGAAGGCGCTGAAGCTGGGCAGCATCCAGGTTCAGTCCCTGATCCAAACAAGAGAGGAAGGCAGGAATCCCCTCAGTGCCCAGGAGCCGAGGGGCACACCTGCCTTACCCTAGAGAAGCGCTCAGACTTCCAAGCCCTCGGTTCCCACCCCGTGCTTATCTAGCAGCCATGAAGCCTTTCCCAACTGCTCCAGGTCATGGCGCTACTCCCTCCCTGAACATCTGTAGTGCTCATCAGTCCTTACATTCGATACCATGTGTGGGTCCCCTTGCCTTTCTCTCTTCCTTTATTATTGGACTGAAAGCAGTAGTTGCCTCCTCCTCACCATACCTGGCACTTGGGAACCCCTCAGGACAAGGGTTGTTGAAGGAATCCACTCAGCCCTGTAGGGGTGTTTTCTGGTCTGCTTCCAGAAAGGGATGGATAGAAAATAATAGGACTACTGAGTGTGTGAGCGTGAGCACAGAGGAGATGAAAGGGCCAGGACTCTAGGCTCGGAGGAGCTGCTCTAATGGAGCACATTACTTGGCAAGAGTTCCTAGTCACTGAGGCAAAGAGGAAGACAAGGTTTTCCTTGGATTAAAAATAGGAAGCAATGGAGGCTGCAGGGAGAGAAACTTTTCCCAGCCTGATCTTCTGAAGTTGTTAACTGCATTCAATTTTCTCCTGGAGGAGCACCTGAGTGGCTCAGCCATTAAGCAGTGGCTGCCTTCTGCTCAGGTCATGATCCCAGGGTCTTGGGATCGAGCCCTGGCATCAGGCTACCTGCTCAGCGGGAAGCCTGCTTCTCCCTCTCCCACTCCCCCTGCTCGTGTTCCCTCTCTTGCTGTTTGCTGTAAAAAAATTTTATTTTTTCTCCTAGGGACACTGAGCAATTTGATGGCAGGGGGGCCTTCCACGACAATTCCACAGGGAAGCAGAGCCGTGCTGCGTGCGGCCATTTCTCCCACAGGCTGGTGAGAGCTGAAAGGTGATGTGCCATCCGCACTCCCAGGGGCCAGAGTGAGGTCCCCCAGCAGGTGGCTTTGCAGAGTGGGACTGGGTCAGGTGGAAGAAGGGGTATCGCAGGGTTCTTCCGAGAACACACAACCCACAGACACGCTGTCCCCAGGGCTGGCCTCACCATCTAACTGAAAACAAAAGCAGACCCTCAGCCTGTCCTCCAGGGAGGACCCCTTTGAACGTCCTTGAGAAAAACATGCTGTCAGTGTTTGAAATTAGCCCCCAGGTCATCCCTCCAGCATCTCATTGGCTGGGTTACATTGGGAAAGTCAGCACTGTGTGCCCGCTATCAACAGAGTTTTTTCCTCAAAAGATTCATGGCGCCCAACTTGCAGAGCAGGTGGCAAGGGCTCTAACTTATGTGCAGTCACCTTCTAGAATACAAGCAGCTTCGGGACATGGACCGCGTCTCCTTCCTTCTGCACGGCTCTCTACCCCAGGCACTCCCTGACCTGGACCAAAATGTTTGAGGAGATGAGGCTAGGAATGGAGGTGAAGCCTACCTTACACAAATACCCAGAGACCTGCACGTTGGTCTCCACCACCTCAATGTAAGATCCCTGAGGACTGATGCTCGGCGATCCCTAAGCTTAGCGTGGTACTCAGAACGTCCTAGGTACTTGGTACATGTCTGCCGATTGAATAAATGGATAGAAGGACGTGACTCGGCCCAGAGGCTGAGCATGTCCTTCCTTTCTCGCAGGCAGACCCTGGGTTAAAGGACCGTCGCCGCTGTCACGGCTGATGACGGTAACTCACGGCAGTGGTAGTGTGTCATCGTGTTCCCTTAGGGCTGACCAGATACAAGAGATCAGGAGACAGGACTCAGGGAGTGCGTGCACCAACATTTTGCTTTCAATTCTCCTTTGAGGACACAACCTCTGCGGGTAGTTCACCGATTATGTGGAATGATGCCAGGTGGGCCCTGTTCGAGGGTGCTCAGCCAGGGGGTGGGGAGGGGGAGTAGACCAGTCTATTCCGCTTCTGAGCTGAGCACCTTGGCACCAGGCTGCCTGTGTCTGCAAAGGCCCCATCTGGGCTGCCAAGTACCCTCTATGAGGAGACATTTGGTGGTTGTTTGGAAAAACCCTGATTAGAGTGACTTGGTACCATTTGTCCTATGACAGATTATATTTTGTATTTCAGATGTACAGGGGCCTGAACCATGCTGGGGACTTTGCCATCTGCCCCTGAAGGAGGCCTGGTCTCAGGTATCCTAATTAGGTCCTGCTGATTGCCTCAGGGCAGTAAACTTCGTTTGGACATCTGCTCCAGGGAAGCTAATCTGTCTTAATTCAATGCAGATTGACCGAGCACCTTCTCTGGGCCAAGGACAATGACAGATATTGGGGACAAAGAATACACATGATGCCATCCTGGCTCTGGGAGCTCACAGACTGGGGATGACCATCTGGGCAGACCTGGGCTTGCATCAGGCGAGGTGCCTTCTGAATCAGCCCAGATGTGGACCTGAATCCCGGGCCCATATTGATTTCAAGGAGGTCCGTATTGAGCGGCTCCTTGGAACATATTCCCCTCACGACAGGCACATTCTTCATTTCTCCTTGTTTTTCCCTCTGGGACCAGGCTGCCTGAATAATTTCCTTTTAAGCTGCCTCCTCGTTACCCCATTAGCCCTCTGAATGCCTGGCATCCTTCCTGTCCTTGGCCTTTGCCTGGCCCAAGCCCAGCAGGGTGCACACGGTCGTATCTATCTATCACTTTGCACTTCCCAAACCAACATGACTATTAATGGCAAAAGGCCCATTGTGCAGAGCCGTTGGCAGCTGTTTTTATCCTGGCAAGTCAGGGAGTTCTTTATAACGGTTTATTAAACCATTAAGAAAATCCTCTGTGCACATAGGTGGCTTGGCAGGAAAAACACCGTTGGTGCTTTCTGAAGCCGGCTAGCTCCTGGGAGGAAGGGTGCCAAGGGAGGTGGCAGAGCAGAAGGAAAGATTTCAGGGGGTATTGCCAGTTACTTGTTTAAATATTTAAAGTACTCCCCCCTCTCCCCCCCGCCCCACCAGCCCCACCTTCACCGAGCTGCATTCCAGCCCCCATGTCACCCAGCTAGGATGCCACTTCTCTCCAGTGTTCGGAAGCCAGATCAGTTCTGGAGACATCCAGGGAGAGAGGCTGATAAAATGACCCACCAAGTCACTTTTCTTCTCTGTATCCTGATAAGGGCCTGGGGTCCCTCCATCACTCGTCCCCGTGCCAAGTACTGTACCTGTTGAGCGTATCTGCGGAAGATGCTTTCCTGGGAGCCATTTTCCAGAAGACTTGCCTGGATCAAAGGAAAAATAGTCAATATCAAATTTCTGGGGAAAGAAGCTATCTGTCTGGTACAGTGGAGGCACGAGAACCATTCCTCACACTTGGATCTGAGACAGAGGCTTCATCCAGCAATCGGATAAAACTCGTAGGGGAATGAGAACACCAAAATTGGTGGAAGGAAGATGATTGTTTCCAGTTTGATCTTGGAGGCTTGGTCTTTTCCCCTCTGCCCTGCCCCTTAGAGCCTCATCAGTCCACTTTGGTGTCTCTGTTCTCAATGGTCAGTGCCGAGGTAAGAAGGAGACAGAAGTTCTTGGGGATAGGATGCGGCCAATGCAGCTTGCCAGTCAAAACTTCCCATATCTACCTTCCATGCCGTAAGGTTGAAATTGCTGTCCAGGTTCCTAGAAAAGCAGGGAAACAGTGTGACAAGGATGAACGGCTCACTATTTAAAGGAAGACTGCATATGGAAGACACCCTAAGGTGGCACAAGGATCTGAGGGAAGGGCCCTCAGCACGGCGGGATGTGAAGTGGGCACCATGACCGCAGATAGGTAAGCATCAAAATCACACGTCCAGTCTTTTGACCATCCATCATCTGGTCTTCAAGCTATTTAGCTAATGGTTCCTTTCACAATTGGATACACACGTACAGTGACCCCCATTGCCAAGATGGCAGATAAGCTTTGTCTGGTGGTGCAGTGGCTAACTGGCACGCTGGACTGAGGCACCATCCATGCTCCACTGGAAAGATGGCCATGATTGCAGCAATGTCTGCTTCACGCCCAATAGGGGATAAGGTGCCCAGCAGGACGTGTACTTGTTGACCCCAGTCTTGACCACTGACTTAGCACTAAAGACTCTCCACGACTGGACTCTATCTTCCAGGCCCATATTTCACCATCTCCCTGATGTATCCTGCCCCCTGCTCTGGTCACGTTTCAGACAACCACCATGCCCGCCATGAAGACTTTCCTGTGTACATGGCTGATGTTGCTTGGACTTCAACGGGCCCTTTCCCACCCACGTCCCTGCTTCTGCTCATGCTTTTTTTCTTCTACCTGCACTACCTTTTCCTTTAAACATCAGAATATGTTTTCTATGAAGGACTAGCTCAAATGCCATTTTCTCCGAGAGGCCTTCCTCAATCCCTCTTGCCCGAGGTGGGTCCCTCCCCTCTGTCTTCCCAGGTAACTCTGCACTTCCGCTGAGCAATGGCCTCATCCTGTTCACGGTCCACTTGCTGGTGACTCTCTGTCAGACTCTCTCCCCACCCTTCGTGGTGAGCTTCTTGCAAACAAGGGCCGGGCCGTGTCTCCTACTGACAGAGTACCTGCTGCCCAGGATGATGCCATGGGGTTTTATAAAATTAAGTGGAATCAAACATTTAGAAGCCTAGAGTTTCTGTACCTGTCACCATCTGGCATTTTCAGGAAGATTCGGAGCAAAAACTCAACTGCTTCACTGTGGGCAGAAGTGACCACCACGTAGGTCCCAGGGCTCAGACTGAAGTACTTTGTGAGGTTGCTCTTGGTTTTAAAAACGATGCCCTTGATAGCATTTCTGAATCGAGAAAAGAAGGTGGGTGGCAACCTCTTCCAGAAGGGCTGGAACTGGAGGAAAACATGAAGATGGTCAGAAGGCCCCTTGGGGGCACGGACCCAGACCCCAGGAGAGACCCACAACTTTCCAGACCCTTCTCCATTCACCAAAACTGCATTACAGGCCCTGAAAAGGGAGACAGTGCTTACCTGGATTTTCAGAATGTCACAGAATTCAGACTGTTATTTAATATAGACACCGGCACCCCAACGAATGCAGAAAAAAATGTGGTATATAGTTTTATCTCATTAAACCCATCCTGGGTTTGGGGGTTTATCTCTCTGCTTATAAAGACTTCCATGGAAACCAGGGAAATTGTTCCAAAACTGAATTACTTTTGGAGCCCCTGACGCCCCTTCTCTCCTAAACTTTCTACAGGACTCTTTGGACTGTGTAGCTCAGAATTGGACTCCTCCATTCCCTCCATTTTGTCTTCCCAGCAGAGCTCTGGAATTCCTTCTCATTGGAGAATAATAGGCTCTGATCATTTTCCTTTTATTTCAATATTTTCTTAGAGATAAAACAATAAATATAATGCAGTTCCCATTACCAGATGTCACATACATATTACATAATAAAAACCCCTTACTAAATAAATTTTCCCCAATACAGTTGAGCACGGGGATTCTATTTAGAGTGGTTATGCAGCGTGACATGATTATTTGTGAGCTCTGCCTTGAGGAGAAACAGGGAGAAAGGGAGTTTCTTTTCAGAGGGTGGGAACAGGGCTGGGCTACAAGATGAGACAGGAGACCCGTTACTGTCCCAGGAAGGCAGCAAGGGCAGGGTGCAGCCTCCAAAGTGATTTTGCTGATGCTAACAGTGGCCCCAGCAGGTTTGGAGCCTGACCTGTGTGAGCAATGATGACAACGATTCTTCTCCAGAAAGCCAGCACTGTCCCGTGGCTCTGGGTACGTATACGTGTAAGCACACGCAAGTGCACACGGGGAGGCACTAGGTACAGAAGGGTGTGGGCCTCCTACAATCCAGAATTCCCTTCTTCCCTGCTCTCCTGCCCTCCTCTCTCCACTGTACTCTCGCAGCCTTGTCCAGGCTCCCTATGGCCCAGAGCAGGCTGGCTCAGTGGCAGCCCAAAGTGTATGTGGCACGACGGGAGGCTCTTGGTCTAGCACACAGAGACCCAGCATCAAATTATTGCAGGCCTCCTTGCACACCAACCTGACCCTGTACTTCTAGGGATGGGGCTTGTGCCTTTTCCGGGGCCAAATCCCCACTCCTCTCTCCAGTTCTAGAGATTTGATCCTTGCACCCGGGTGCCTCCGTGGAAGCCCTTCCAGAAGTTCTACTCCCGTGACCAGACTGCTGGCAATGAAAACCAGATCCTGAACCCAGCTCTGTGGCTGCACCACTGGTGTCAGTGGCCGCCTTGCTGCCCGCTTTCTGCCTGGGCTTCTGAGTAGCCCTTGCTTAGAGACCCCTTGTCCTGGCCTCTGCCTACCTATTGGGGCACCCCTGGGAGGCCTGGAGGAGCTTCCCTGGACCCAGGAGCATCTACAGGAACCACTTGTTGACTGCGGCTACATTCTTGGTCCCCAGGCACACACACCTCCCCTGGGAGCCACAGCCCGGCAGAGCCCACATCCATTTAACTGGTCTGTGTGCCTGTAAGTACATCCGTCCTCCATCCTTACTCTTAAATCACTCCGTACCAACACCGAGCCAGACTGTCTGCTCAGGAGAGGTGACAATTTGATTGGAAGAGGAGCCAGATCTGGCCTGAAGGTACATTAGTGGAATGCTTGTCCTGTTTGTGGTGGATTTGGGGGCTCACAAAGAATATGAGGCTAAAGTCCCCCTAAGACGCCATTAGCTCTGCTTCTTATCTTAAACAGGAAAGAACTGGCTGCATCAGTCTTATCTGTCGGAGGCCAAATTCTCGAGGATGGTTTCTCGGTCGTAGCCCCTCTTAGACTTCAAACCAAAGAACAGCTCAGGGGGGTCCAACCTTTCGACCAGAACAGCAAAAATATGTCCTGCACGGTTGATCTGTTTGGAGATTCTAAGTCTGTATCGGTTATAGGACAGAGCAAGACTAAATTTGCAGCCACCGAAGAGCAAGAGACGTGCTGAAGATACGGGTGTTGGAAGGGGCGTAGCGGTTTACCTACGCACAGGAACACAGGCATGAGAAGGTGCTGAGTCATACCTGAGGGTCGACCTGTAGGGAAGAAAAAGAAAGGCAGCTTCAGGAACCTAAACTAAAACACAAAGGCAAGCAGATCCCGGCTCCGGGCCTCGCGTTCCCTCTTTCTATAGTCAGACTGTTCCCTGCACACCCCACAGGATGGGAGCATTACTCATTCCCTGCGCAGAGACGTGAAAAGAACACCTAACCTGTTGTAGGCTGTAGGGAGCTCAAGGGTGAAGGAACCGGAGGAGGAGACTCTCCCTTTGTCAGCTCAGCCACGTGTAGTTACTCTTTAGCAATGATGATAAAATCAAGGGAAGAGCGAGATGTCGATAGGGCGGGGTAAGAAACTAGATCAAATGTCAGTTTCCCAGCATCAGGAGCGCCAATGCGAGGAAACGTCTTTGATTCCATCATGCCACTGTAAAACATGGCAGGAGTTTGTTCTAGGCCTCCCGGTGTTTGTAGGGAATGTATGTGTGTTTGTAGGGAATGTAAGTGTGTGTCTGAATAGGGAAATACCATTCTGTCTTCTGTCTTCCCATGTGGCAGAAGGAAGCACTAAGGAGGCAGCCCCATTTTTAGCCACTCTGCTATCCACAAGGTGCTTCTCTGTAACCCTGAAAGCAGACACTGGGACCCTGTTTTATGGATGTGGAAACATCCCCAGCAATCTAAGGAGCGGAGATGGGAATAAGGGAAGCTGCTTTGCTTCCTTGATTAAGTGATTAAGAACCACCACCCAACACTGTCTTCTGTTGGTGTGGCTTTTGGTTCTTTTCCTGATGATCCTACCCCAGCTCCCCACAACCATGAGTACAGACCACTTGATACACCCAGGCAGACTTTTCTAGAGACTAAGAGTGAGCTGGAAGGGAGGTAGAAAGTCCCAGCCTTGGAGGGGGGAGCTTTGGGGTAAAGATGAAATGGCTTGTCCACCCTTGTCCTTCTTCCCCACCTATTCATACACTGCCAGTGGGAAGCTATGCTTCCGTAGGAGTTAGGAGTCGCAGGATCACGCCGAGCCAGAGCACCATACATAGTGGTCATATAAGCAGCATGTACCCACAAACACCATCGGAGCCCTGCCGACTTCTAAGAGTCTGGTGGCTGGCATGCACATAGTGTATTTCTCAGCTAAACTGTGAAAGGAACCCAAGTGTCTCTTGAGTTGCTATAGTCTGGACAGTTCTTTTGTGTTGAACTCAATCAGGATCCTGAAAGATCCATTGGGACCTCCAGGGAGCCTGAGGAGATCTCAGGTCTGAGTGCCTTTTTAGCAAAGCGTACAGTTGAGAAATGTATCTCAGGCTGAAGAGTAGATAAATGGACTCGGTAGCATTTAAAAATAGGTAGGATTACAATTGTGCCAGGCTCCTGAACTATAAAGATTTCGGGAAAATCAGTTAACACAAGCCTGTTGTGATGCCCAGCTCTGGGGCACCAGACTCAGAGATGACAATGGGAACAGCATCCCCAGTTGTGCACTGAGGCAGCCCTCTTTCCCTCTCTGGGCTTCTGTCTCTCATCAGAAGAGGGCAGTAGCCCTCATCAGGAGAGAGTAGCAGGACTGTCCTCTCCTGATGGGAGATAGAACTATTCAATCCGGGCTGGGTAGACCAGATGCCTCAATTTCTCGCTAGCCCCTTTCCTTTGTTCTTCTCAGAGGTGAGTGAGGAGACTCTGAGGTCAAGAGTCCTCTCAGAAGGCACTGAATCACTTGGGATTCTTGGCCAGAAGCAAAGGAAACCAACCAGGGTGGGATGTACAAAAAGTCATTTATGAGAAGTCTAGAGAATACAGCCGGGAAAGCCGGTGGGAAGCAGTGCAGAGAGCTACACAGCTGGATGCCAGCCCAGGATCTGCCTACACGATTGCTGCTAGGACCCAAGATTTGCTGTGGATAATCCCTTGGCTGGTCCCACCTCAAGAGTCTAAACCCAGAGTGACCAAGATGGTGGGAATGGGGGATGCAGGCATGAGAGGAGCATCTGATTGGACAAGCCTGGCTCACATATCTACCCCTTTGCATCCAGGGGCCAGGGAAAGGAAATATTTGGCCTCTTTGGTTGCTGTGGTGGGAAACTAGGCCCTGCCTTCCACCAAGTGGCAGAGTGTTCAGGTGCCCGGTGGTGAGGACAATGACAATCGTCCATTGCTGCATCTTTCAATGTTCTTTGGTGGCCTCAGCAGGCTTTAGACACTTCGGAAGTACTGTGCCAAATCCCAACCATTTCTTTCCCATTGATTTCACACAACTGGAAAGTAGAAATGTGCTCAGAACAGAACCCAAAGGGCTCTCCTCCTTCTAGTGTGAAGCCTTTTCGTTGGAGTGAATGACAGCCAGGACGCAGGACTGTGCCAGTGTGAGCAGAGAATCCAGGAGCCCTGTCACACAGGGGCTGACCTGGGGTTCTGACTCTTGTCTTAGGCTCAGCGAGCAGGAATGGTGATTACTCCTAGATATGCTAAATTCAGAGCCCCAGCCAGAGGTGATGGCTATGTTTGACTGAAGGCTTGGGCCACAGCTGGTACCCAATTCCCAGCTCTGCCATTAACTCTGATCATGTCCTTTCACTTGCTGGGCCTCAGTTCCTTCAGTTCCACCATAAAGATGGGGAATCCCAGCATTTTATGGTTGCAGAATCTTAGTCACCTTGGTGCAGAGAGGGTGTGGAGTATATGATTTAAGAACCATTCATTTTACAACCAACACCAAAGAAATACAAACAATTATAAGAACATATTATGAGCAACTATACGCCAGCAAATTAGACAATCTGGAAGAAATGGACGCATTCCTAGAGACACAGAAACTACCAAAACTGAACCAGGAAGA